>CM030181.1:4530403-4545403 GCA_017639675.1 Aplochiton taeniatus | reverse complement strand
AGGAAGACGGGCCGAGTGTGTGTAGGAGTGTGTGTCTGTGCGTGTGTGTGTAGGAGTGTGTGTGTGTGCGTGTGTGTGTGTGTTTGTGTGCGTGCGTGCATGCGTGCGTGCTGGCTTTAAAGTAATACTCCCTGGAAACAAAGAAACACTCAATTAGAGAGTGATTATGAACAATACAAAAGAGCAGCAGCTTCTCTTCTCAAAGCACTGGAGTTCTATCCATGTGCTGCCACAGAGTGTCAGGCAAAAGAGTGAGTGGACAACGAGAGATTTGGTGAAAGTTCTTAAAATAAAAAGGGGTTCGACAAAAGCAGAGCCTGAGAACACAGCCACATCCAGCCTTCTAGCTAAATAAAGCAGCAGGTTTTTAAAGGGAAACGAGACAAAAAGCACCTTGAGTCTCCTGCTGCAAGCAGTATTTGTGGGTGACTTAAAAAATAATAATAATAAAAATGTCTGCTAAATGGCTGTAATGTAATGAAATGAAATAGTCCAGTCTGGTCAATTGCTAGCCTCTCTCTTTCGCTCTCTACTGGTAGTGTACTTAGTGAAAACCTCTCTCTAGATTAAAATGACCCCTGTGCTGTGTACAGTAGGTGCAGTCTGAGCGGTGGTGATACACAGCATCCCCTGTTGATCGGTTAAAGGACGTGGTCTTTGTGTGCAAAGCAGAGCGGTTTGAAACCGTTTGATTGAGGAGTTAATTAGGTCCATCCTTGGCGTATTGATTGGCTCTCTGTTCATAGTGCACCGTGCTTTAACAAGCCACTAAGGGCTGTGGAGTTTACACAGTTTCTAAAACAAATGTATTTACCCTTTTCAATGGAAAGTGATGCATCTCCAGAGATTTATAACTGCGGCACCAGTTAGCCCGCCTGTCTTCCCCAGTGGATGTTCAGTAGACTGGGGTTCACACTGACCAACATGCTGCTGGTCTGGCTGAGTTGGTGGTATCCTGTCGCCCACTCTGCTCTCTGGTAACACCAGCCACTGGCTGGTCTACAAATACACACACACACACACACACACACACACACACACACACACACACACACACACACACACACCCCCCTATCTTTGTTACGACAAGTGTTTGCCAGTGTGTGTTTGTGTGCGTGCGTGCGTGTGCGCGTGTGTGAATGGAGTGCGCTCAGCAAAGCTCCGAGAGACAGAGTGCGGTTATCTGGGTCCAGCAGGAATGCTGGCGCTCGAAAACCCTCTGCAATGCTAACAGCACGAGCCAGCACGGCATGCAGACCCAGAGCCAACCTGTCTCTTCGTAGTGCAGTCACACACACACCGTTTGGCTCACAGCGCGCAGTCTAAGAGAGGATATTCACGGCCCAGGCCATCACAACCCTCACACAGCCGTAGCTAGCCCCGACCAGGTGTGTATGGCCAGCAGCGGTCCACAGACAGACAGGTTTTGGGCCACCCAGCCCTTTAAACAGACAGACAGGTTCTGGGCCACCCAGCTCTTTAAACTGACAGACAGGTGAGGTGTTTTTCTGCCAACCCCTTCCTGTCCTCTGAATGGAGATGAGGAAGCGTTTCCACACGCTGGCTTTAAGTCCACAGTCCATTGTTGCACCAGAACAATGGCACTAAATCCCTTTGATGGTACCACACTCCGGAGGAGTATGTTTCTGTGTGTGTGTGTGTGTGTGTGTGTGTGTGTAGAGATGCAGGGTGTTGCAGAAAAGTGGGGGATGATTTTAAATCTCTCCATCCATTGTTCAGCGTGAGGGGGTTTATCGCTTTTAGAGGTACGGAGAGACAGGACCCGGTAACAGAGAGACAGGACCCGGTAACGGAGAGACAGGACCCGGTAACGGAGAGACAGGACCCGGTAACAGAGAGACAGCACCCGGTAACGGAGAGACAGCACCCGGTAACGGAGAGACAGCACCCGGTAACGGAGAGACAGGACCCGGTAACGGAGAGACAGCACCCGGTAACGGAGAGACAGCACCCGGTAACAGAGAGACAGGACCCGGTAACGGAGAGACAGCACCCGGTAACGGAGAGACAGCACCCGGTAACGGAGAGACAGCACCCGGTAACGGAGAGACAGGACCCGGTAACGGAGAGACAGGACCCGGTAACGGACAAGCATGGTCCGTTACGGTCACACAGCGGGGAGGGGGGTCTGCTAACCCTAACCCTAACCCTAACACTGATCTCTCACCAGATTAAGCAGAACCCATTGTTAACATGGCCCCTGGCCTCCTCTCTCACCTAAAGGCCATTTTATACACAGGGCAACCTTTTTGGGAGACAGCAAGTTGGGAGTCTATCTGTGACTCTCACCCCATCCTCCCTCCAAACCCCCCCGCCCCCCCTTGCCGCTCACTTTCTCTCACTCTTTTATTTATGTATTCCTCTGAGTTTTATCAACTGTGTAGGAGGAAGTCATTTTTCCAAAGTGAACGCTCAATAATTCATGGCGAGGCCCGCTGATGTCGAGAGAATGGTAATTGTCTAGCCTCGCCGTTCTCTGTCTTTCTCTCCCTCTTTCTCTCCCTCTTTCTCTCCCTCTTTCTTTCACTCTTTCTTTCACTCTTGTCCTTCCTCGTTCTCGTCCTCCCTCCTCAACCCCCCCCCCCCCCCCCCCCCCCCCGTTGGGTGAGCGTGATGGCTGTTATTGAGTCTGTCTGCATCTAAAATGTGTTTCGGCGGTGGATTGACAGCCGCTGGAGCTTCCATTAAAACACTCAGCCGGGGCGGACGATTCCACTCAGCGGGGTGGCCGAGGCAGCCAGAGAAATATACCATGGGGTACCCCCCCTCCTCCTCCTCCTCCCCCTCCTCCTCCTCCTCCCCCTCCTCCTCCACCTCCTCCTCCTCCTCCTCCACCTCCTCCTCCTCTCCCCGTGTCTCTCCTTGTCCCTCTCCTTTGCTCTCCTCCTCTTCCCCTCTCTCTTCCTGAATCCTCTGAGATGCCGCGTGAAGCCCGCCGAGAAGCGGGGCTCGTCGTGGTGTGACGTGTGCGTGGCGCGTGCGTGGCGTGTGAGCATGTTAGCGTGTGCACGTGGGCGTGCTGGTGTCATGTCAGGGCGGAGCGCCTTTCCTCCTGCTCTCTGGCAGAGTGACTGGAAGGACTTCACGAGGACCGACGTGGCACTTTAAATGATGCAGGAGCCACGGGAAAGGAAGGAAGGCGACAGATGGGTCAAAAAGAGCAAGGCACGAAAAAGAGGAAAGCCAAAAAACAGCAGTGGAGGGTTATTTCGCGAGTCGGAGAGAGAGAGAGAGAGAGAGAGAGAGAGAGAGAGAGAGAGAGGGAGGGAGGGAGGGAGAGATAGAGGGACAGAGAGAGAGAGCGAGAGGGGGGGGATAGGGGGACAGAGAGAGAGAGAGAGAAAGAGAGATAAAGAGAGTGAAAGAGAGAGAGAGAGAGAGGGAAAGAGAGATAGAGAGAGGGGACAGAGAGAGAGAGAGAGAGAGAGAGAGAGAGAGAGAGAGAGAGAGAGAGAGAGAGAGAGAGGGGGGGGGGGGAGAGATAGGGGGACAGAGAGAGAGAGAGAGAGAGAGAGAGAGAGAGAGAGAGAGAGAGAGAGAGAGAGAGAGAGAGAGAGAGAGGGAGAGAGAGGGAGAGATAGGGGACAGAGAGAGAGAAAGAGAGATAGAGAGAGGGGACAGAGAGAGAGAGAGAGAGAGAGAGAGAGAGAGAGAGAGAGAGAGAGAAGGGAAAGAACAATGACTAAGAGAGGAGGAGGAGGAGGAGCAGGAGTACGCTGTGACGCGTGACTGTGAGCCAGTAGTTGGACCTGTGTCCCAATGATGCATGTTCCTATGGAAGCCGACGGGTCAGGTTGCTGGACGGCCCCGCCGTCACACATCTTAGGGTTTCCACCAAGAGAGAAGGACAGGCTCCGGACAGCCCAGCGCCCAGGTGCCATGTCACATCAGCTCTGTCCGTCCAAGCCAACCCTTCAACAAGGCTCAACAGCTTTTTTTGTGTAGTGCTTCGTGTTGGTGTGTGTGTGTGTGTGGCGTGTGTGTGAGAGAGAGAGAGAGAGAGAGAGAGAGAGAGAGAGAGAGAGAGAGAGAGAGAGTGTGTATGTGGCTGTCATAGAACAATTGTCTGTGTTTGTTAGTATTTATTTCCTCTGTGTGTGTGTGTGTGTGTGTGTGTGTGTGTGTGTGTGTGTGTTTATCCATGTGATCTAGTGTGTTTGTGCATATGTTTTCGGCTGTGTGTGTGTGTGTGCGTGCGTGTGTGTGCGTGCGTGCGTGTGTGTGTGTGTGTGTGTGTGTGTGTGTATGTGTGTGTCTGTGTGTAAAGGAAGGAACCCGCCAGCGGGTGCCACAGGGTGCCTGATAAAGCTGCAAACAGCCAGGGACCCTCTCATCCAGGGACCTGGCTTTGCACAGTCAGGGAGTATATAAAGCCAGTCAGAGCCGTACTAAATCAGCCCTCAGCTCTTCTCAGGTGAATGGAATAGGCCTGGGAGGCGGTGGTGATGGGGGGGGGGGGGCGATTAACAGGCGGAGACAGTAAACGGACCACATCCCCACCTCACCCCCTCAAACGCTGAAACCTTGATTTTTCCTGCTGCTGTGTTCAATGAGCTGAATAGTGAAGAAAATATGATATGAATGATGCCTCTCAGCGATTTAGTGTGGTCTGTAGACTGTTCAGAACCATGATCATAGCAGTTGATTCAGTGTGGTCTGTAGAATGTTAGAACCATTATCATAATTGTTGATTCAGTGTGGTCTGTAGACTGTTTGGAACCATGATCATAGCGGTTGATTCAGTGTGGTCTGTAGAATGTTAGAACCATTATCATAACTGTTGATTCAGTGTGGTCTGTAGAATGTTAGAACCATTATCATAACTGTTGATTCAGTGTGGTCTGTAGAATGTTAGAACCATTGTCATAACTTTTGATTCAGTGTGGTCTGTAGAATGTTAGAACCATTATAATAACTGTTGATTCAGTGTGGTCTGTAGAATGTTAGAACCATTGTCATAACTGTTGATTCAGTGTGGTCTGTAGTATTATAGAACCTTGATCATAGTTATTGATTCAGTGTGGTCTGTAGCCCGTTTAGAACCATAGATAGATCTATTTTTCCAGTGTGGTCTGTAGACCATTTAGAACCATGGTCATAGATAGAGCTGCATGATGTATAATTGCAGTGCTAAATTTATCTTTTCTATTTGCATGAGAAAGGAAGCAAAATAACTGTATGTATGTGTGTGTGTGTGTGTGTCTGGGTGCAAGCCTGTGTGGTTGAGTGAAGCCTGAGTGTGTTTTTCACATGTGAGTGTGTGGGATTGAGAGTTTCCTGAGTGTATGATTTTCATAACTACGTATGCCTGTTTGAGTGTTTCCTGAGTGTATGATTTTTGTGTGTTTGAGTGTCTCCTGAGTGTGTGATCTTCATGGTGTGTGTTTGAGTGTCTCCTGTGTGATCTTCATGGTGTGTCTGAATGTCCTGAGTGTGTGATCTTCATGGTGTGTGTCTGAGTGTCTCCTGAGTGTGTGATCTTCACGGTGTGTGTTTGAGTGTCTCCTGAGTGTGTGATCTTCACGGTGTGTGTCTGAGTGTCCTGAGTGTGTGATCTTCATGGTGTGTGTTTGAGTGTCTCCTGAGTGTGTTATCTTCATGGTGTGTGTCTGAGTGTCCTGAGTGTGTGATCTTCACGGTGTGTGTTTGAGTGTTCTGAGTGTGCGATCTTCACGGTGTGTGTTTGAGTGTCCTGAGTGTGTGATCTACACGGTGTGTGTTTGAGTGTCCTGAGTGTGTGATCTTCACGGTGTGTGTTTGAGTGTCCTGAGTGTGTGATCTTCACGGTGTGTGTTTGAGTGTCTCCTGAGTGTGTGATCTTCATGGTGTGTGTTTGAGTGTCCTGAGTGTGTGATCTTCACGGTGTGTGTTTGAGTGTCTCCTGAGTGTGTGATCTTCATGGTGTGTCTGAGTGTCCTGAGTGTGTGATCTTCACGGTGTGTGTTTGAGTGTTCTGAGTGTGTGATCTTCACGGTGTGTGTTTGAGTGTCCTGAGTGTGTGATCTTCACGGTGTGTGTTTGAGTGTCCTGAGTGTGTGATCTTCACGGTGTGTGTTTGAGTGTCCCGAGTGTGTGATCTTCACGGTGTGTGTTTGAGTGTCTCCTGAGTGTGTGATCTTCACGGTGTGTGTTTGAGTGTCCTGAGTGTGTGATCTTCACGGTGTGTGTTTGAGTGTCTCCTGAGTGTGTGATCTTCATGGTGTGTGTTTGAGTGTCTCCTGAGTGTGTGAACTTCACGGTGTGTCTGAGTGTTCTGAGTGTGTGATCTTCACGGTGTGTGTTTGAGTGTCTCCTGAGTGTGAGATCTTCATGGTGTGTTTGAGTGGATCTGGACCTAACGTCGGCCTGCTTGTGCGTGTGCTGGCGCCGTGATGACGCTCGTCGCCTCCCGAAGTGTGATGTTTATCTTTCCCTCCCGGGGAACACTCGCCCTAGAGCACACACACACACACACACACACACACACACACACACATTCACGCACACACACACACACACACACACACACACACAAATCAGTGTTAAACCTATAACCATGGTGAGCTATATCAAGTGTCTGTGGTTAATTGATATTGTTTTGTCAGTTGGTGGAGGGTGTGAAACAAAGCAGATGGGAGGAATAATATTTATACCACACTGCCAAACCGAACCGAGCTGAAGTGAGTGGGCCTGATCCGGTCCACTGCTGCTGTCAGGACCAGGACCATGGTTCCAGTCAGTGGTACTGCGGTGTAAATACACCCCGCTCACTCGGGGTCAACACTTAATTACCCAAGGACGTTCACTGGGCGGTGACTGGGAGGTGATCTGAAGAGACTTGTGACCTTTGAACCCAACCAGATGTTTGTTTGTTTGTTGTTTGTTTGTTTGTGTGGTCACAGATAGAGGACATTGTCATGAGAATACAGGACGAGAAGTCCGGAGGGGTTTCTATCCGCACCGTCAAAAGCTTCCTGTCCAAGATCCCAAGCGTGGTTTCAGGTTAGTAGCTCTCTCTCTCTCTCTCTCTCTCTCTCTCTCTCTCTCTCTCTCTGTGTGTCTGTGTCTGTCCAGTCACAGTTCAGTGTTTCTTGTGTTTCAGTGCGCTGTTGACCTTGTAACAGTGCGGCGTCTTTGAGTGTGTGTGTGTGTGTATGTGTGAGAAAGAGAGAGAGAGAGAGAGAGAGAGAGAGAGAGAGAGAGAGAGAGAGAGAGAGAGAGAGAGAGAGAGAGAGAGAGAGAGAGAGAGAGAGAGAGAGAGTGAGTGAGTGAACAGCCCTAGGAAGGGGCTACTCCCTGTAAGGCTGATGTGAGTCATTCCTTCACATCCTCTCCTCTCCTCTCCTCTCCTCTCCTCTCCTCTCCTCTCCTCTCCTCTCTTCTTTGCCCAAAACACTCTGTTGTTGAAGAGCGTCAAATCGGTCGAGTCTCCTACTTCTCTTTGTAACAGTTGCTTAGCTCCATGTCTTGAAAGGCGCTGAATTGAGTCGAGAGCACAAAGCTCAGGCACCCTTGTTCCTTTCCCTGCCGGTCTATTGTTAGGCCCACAAACAGCTCTCGTGTCTCTCTGAAAAACACCTACTCAAACCCGACTGCTTTCAGCCCCTAGCATTTTAGCCCTGCTCTGTGTGTGTCGTGATCAACATAAACACAAACGTTAAAAAAGCTACGTCGATTACTGACGCACCTCTGCTGGCGTAGAGGAGTGCCGTTGCTACGGGTTGGTGTGGAATAATAATAATAATAATAATAATAATTCATTTTATTTATATAATATATATATATAATGAAAGGAGGAAGAGAGTTCCAGAGTTTAGGTGCTGCCCTAGAAAAGGAATAGGGAAGAAACAGTGTTTTATTTTTGTACATGTTTTGAACTGCACTGGAGACAAGATATTTTTAAAATGCTTTTCACAAATGTAATTTGTTATTCTTACTTTCTATTGAATCCATATTTTCAAATCACCCTGAAAATGAGGTGTTATTTATTACCTTCTGTCCGATACAATGAGGGGGGACATTTTGAAAATAATTGAAGTGGCTTCAAAGAGCTTTGCAGCCTTTCTTTCAGTCTGAAGTGCGATGGAGCGTGAAATAAACAACAGTATATTTTACAGCTATCAATTGCGACAGATTTTTGTTCTCCTGCCAGATACGATCACATCAGTAGCAAGCAGTATCGTGATTTATGGGTTTCCAGATACACAAGCTATCTATATGAATCATCCGCAAGTAAGAAGACATTGAGATTTATGTTGATACACAAGAGAAAAATTTAATTCACGCATGTACTCCTAAAACCCTTTCTTAGCGTTCCTTCAGCAGTTGTTTTTTTTTAACAAAGAAAAAACGTAGGGATTTTTAAAGAAAACGACAGTAAATAAGTCCTGACGTTTTACGTAATTTAAAGATTTCAATCCCACTCCATCTCCTGACGACTCCTGTGTTCTCGATTCAAGGAGCAGACATTGTGCAGTGGTTGATGAAAAACCTCTCCATCGAAGACACAGGTATTTACCTCGACAAACAAACAAACAAACACACAAACACACAAACACATACCATTGTGTGGTCTGAACCCTCTTGTCATCTCTCATATCACCCCCAGCGGAGGCCATCCACCTGGGCAGTCTGATCGCAGCTCAGGGCTACCTCTTCCCCATCTCAGACCACGTCCTGACACTCAAAGACGACAGCACCCTCTACCGCTTCCAGGTACGGCCTCCCACCTGCACCCAGACACAGCTAGCCTACCACCGTCATATCCAGCCCTGCACAGCTGGCCTCCTACCCTATAACCCAGCCCAACACAGCTGGCCGACTGCCTTCCTACTCACCCCAACACAGCTGGCCTACTACCCTATAACCTGGCCCAACACAGCTGGCCGACTACCTTCCTACCCAGCCCTACACAGCTGGTCTACCGCCCTCATCCTACTCCTCCTCCCCTACATAATAAGCCTGTAGAGTAATATAATACCCTCTACACCGCCCTAGAAGTGTACTACCCTCCTACACAGCCCTAGATAGTAGAATATGCACTTCCCTCCTACACAGTCCTTCATAGTAGATGGTGTACTATCCTCCTACACAGCCCTACATAGTAGAAGGTTTACTACCCTCCTACACAGTCCTACATAGTATGTTTACTACCCTCCTACACAGACCTACATAGTAGAAGGTGCAGTAACCTTCTACACAGACCTACATAGTAGAAGGTGCACTACCCTTCTACACAGTCCTACATAGTAATGGGTGCACTACCCTCCTACACAGTCCTACATAGTAGAAGTGCACTACCCTTCAACACAAACCATTACTGTAATTACATAGGCCATGGGCTGACTGTCCCCTATTTACACAACCAACCCTCCTCCAATCTACATCACAATCCACTTATCCACACACTATACCTTCCTCCCGGATTAAAACAGATCTATTGTGCCAAAGCTTCAAGCGGGAAGGAGGGGGCTCTGAGTGTGTGTGTTTGTGTGTGTGAGAGTGAGAGACAAAAGAGAGAGAGAGACAGAAAGAGAGAAAGAGAGTAGAGGAGAGAGAGGGAGAGCATGTGCGTCGCCCCTATTCAATGAAGGTTTAAAAATATCCGCTGTGATGTTATGATGCAACAGGCAGCGTCACCAGTGACACTAAAGAGAACGCTCTTCTCTGAATACATTGACGAGTCTCTGAGGCTGCCACTGACAGGGGTTTGTTGGCGTGTGGTGCCACGCGGTTATAAATAGCTGCTACGTCTGTAGGACACCCAGATACACTGGTTGCGCTTCCATGCCGTTCGTTTCGAGTCAAAGGAGCGCGATTTGGTCGCGCTGACGTGAGAAGCTCCGCTCATGCCCGACCGTGCGTCGGAGCTGTAACGTTTTAATTAAAGAGCGGAGAGCGTTCACCTGTCAGTCTCGTGGCAGTCGATCAATCCACACACCCTCAGAGCACATTAGTCCTTGTCAGCCCACAGTTCAGAAGCCAATTATCCCGTGCCGCTATATCGGAGATGAGCTCTATAAACCGCACAGCTCACCGTGTTCTATTTACGGCCGGCTATAAAGAATGCATGTTGGATCTCTGAACGATTCATAATTCATGATTCAAGGGAGGAATCTGGGAATTTTTATTCTGCGATAGCAGTCGCAATTGCCACTGATTGATGAACAGATAATAGCCTTTCTTACTAGGTAGCATGGAGCAGACATTGATTTTAATCAGGCAACCAAATCAACTTTAAAGTGATATCATAGTGTTCAAGAAATGGAAAGCTGGAAATATAATGTGTCAACTCAAACCTCCCCTACTTTTCTGTTTTCCTCCTTAGTCCCCTTACTTTTGGCCTTCTAACTGTTGGGAACCAGAAAACACAGACTATGGTGAGTTTGCAATCCCCTTGATCTCTCTGTGGCTTTAACCACCAGACACAACCACAACTGATCCTTTTATGGATATTTTCACATTCCTGCAATGTATACATTTGCAATTATTATTACCTAGCCCTACAGGGACTTAGTTCCTCCTGACGTCAATTGTCTGACCCGGAATTAGAATGTTAGAATGAAAGGACTTACCGTGACATATACCTAGCACTTCAGGGCAGCATTGTTTGGATGACATTTTCCAGGCGATTATGTAAATGACAAAACATGCCTCTGTCTGATGAAATACCAGCCAACCGCACTCTCATTAGCGTTGATTATCTTTAGGACCAGCAAAGGGACTATCCCACCCCAAGCTAACTGTCCACAATGTAACACACACTGTAAGCGACTGTAAAGCTAAAATACTTTATTTATTCATTGATAATAAACGGGAATATGAACAGTGGAACAATTTCCACCGCTAAATGACGCCGCTGATGATAACACTGAAGATATTAGTTTCAAAGGTTTGATGTTGCTCTCTGTTTCTCTGCCTCTCATAGCCATCTATCTGTGTAAGCGCACCATGCAGAACAAAGCCAGACTGGAGCTAGCCGACTATGAAGCCGTGAGTCCCTGGGGTTATCTTATTGTAGCTAGATGAAATATGCAGATCCATATTGATGTATATTGTGATGGCGCAAGATGTTGTAAGGCTCAATGTAGATTGCACATTTGGGAGAAAACATTTGGGAGCAACCTTTGTGGGTCCTCTGATTATTGTTATCAACATTATTAAAATAATAGAAGTAACAACAGTAATTCAATGTTACAAAGCGCCCTTACAATGCAAATGAAGACAATGCATAAAACAGTATGAAAGACATAATATGGTTCAGCAGAGCTCTACTATTAGGGACGAATGTCCTCTTTACCGACTGGCCCTAACCAGGTCACTCCGAATGCCACAGGGTCAGTTGGCAACGCACCTCTCTCCTCTACCGGTCCACTGCTTGGTCTCTTCAACCTAATGAGGTCATTGAGCGGCCAGATGTTGACATAAAAATATATCCTGTAGTTACGCTGAACAGATCCCCTTGTCATAAGCAGCTGCAGTCATTTGTGGTCTCTGGTTATTTTAAATAAATGTTTTAAAGCACAGAGAAGTCAAACTGTTGTTAAAATCCCAATAACCAGCTTAACTTCCCCACATGCTTCGTGAAATAGCTTTGGTGCATTACAACTGTAACTAAACGTGTGTGTCCGTCCGTCTTCAGGAGAACCTAGCTCGTCTGCAACGGGCTTTTACCAGGAAGTGGGAGTTTATTTTCGTGCAGGCCGAGGCGCAGGTCAAGTGAGTAAAGATACATCAACACACAATGTTGCTACAGTGCTTTTATCCCATGCAGCGTGACGTTTACATATTTTGATATTAACATCAAGGTTTATCATTCAAAGAATCTCAACATGTAAGAGAGTAAAGTACTACATAAAACAATGTAAGCAAATTGGAAAGTGTTTAGGTATTTTAATTACATATCTACCATCATCTTAGGCAGGCAAGTGTCAGGTGTCACATTTTATGAATGCTGGGTATACAGTGGGGCCAAAAAGTATTTAGTCAGCCACTGATTGTGCAAGTTCTCCTACTTAGAAAGATGAGAGAGGTCTGTCATTTTCATCATAGGTACACTTCAACTATGAGAGACAAAAATGAGAAATAAAATCCAGGAAATCACATTGTAGGATTTTTAAAGAATTTATTTGTAAATTATGGTGGAAAATAAGTATTTGGTCAATAACAAAAGTTCAACTCAATACTTTGTAACATAACTTTTGTTGGCAATGACAGAGGTCAAACGTTTCCTGTAAGTCTTCACCAGGTTTGCACACACTGTAGCTGGTATTTTGGCCCATTCCTCCATGCAGATCTCCTCTAGAGCAGTCATGTTTTGGGGCTGTCGCTGGGCAACACGGACTTTCAACTCCCTCCACAAATTTTCTATGGGGTTGAGGTCTGGAGACTGGCTAGGCCACTCCAGGACCTTGAAATGCTTTTTACGGAGCCACTCCTTCGTTGCCCGAGCGGTGTGTTTGGGATCATTGTCATGCTGGAAGACCCAGCCACGTTCCATCTTCCAATGCTCTCACTGATGGAAGGAGGTTTTGGCTTAAAATCTCACGATACATGGCCCCGTTCATTCTTCCCTTAACACAGATCAGTTGTCCTGTCCCCTTTGCAGTAAAACAGCCCCAAAGCATGATGTTTCCACCCCCATGCTTCACAGTAGGTATGGTGTTCTTGGGATGCAACTCAGCATTCTTCTTCCTCCAAACACAACGAGTTGAGTTTTTACCAAAAAGTTCTATTTTGTTTTCATCTGACCACATGATATTCTCCCAATCCTCTTCTGGATCATCCATATGCTCTCTGGCAAACTTCAGACGGGCCTGGACATGTACTGGCTTAAGCAGGGGGACACGCCTGGCACTGCAGGATTTGAGTCCCTCTCGGCGTAGTGTGCATTGGCATGGTAGCCTTTGTTACTTTGGTCCCAGCTCTCTGCAGGTCATTCATCAGGTCCCTCCGTGTAGTTCTGGGATTTTTGCTCACCGTTCTCATGATCATTTTGACCCCACGGGATGAGATCTTCCGTGGGGCCCCAGATCGAGGGAGATTATCAATGGTCTTGTATGTCTTCCATTTTCTTACAATTGCTCCCACAGTTGATCTATTCACACCAACCTGCTTGCCTATTGCATTCACTCTTCCCAGCCTGGTGCAGGTCTACAATTTTCTTCCTGGTGTCCTTCGACAGCTCTTTGGTCTTGGCCATGGTTGAGTTTGGAGTCTGACTGTTTGAGGCTGTGGACAGGTGTCTTTTATACAGATGACGGGTCAAACAGGTTCCATTAATACAGGTAACGAGTGGAGGACAGAAGAGCTTCTTAAAGAAGAAGTTACAGGTCTGTGAGAGACAGAAATCTTGCTTGTTTGTGGATGACCAAATACTTAGTTTCCACCATAATTTACAAATAAATTCTTTAAAAATCCTACAATGTGATGTCCTGGATTTTTTTTCTCATTTTTGTCTCCCATAGTTGAAGTGTACCTATGATGAAAATTACAGACCTCTCTCATCTTTCTAAGTAGGAGAACTTGCACAATCAGTGGCTGACTAAATACTTTTTGGCCCCACTGTATGTCGTTTTGTAACAGAGTGCTTCACATGCCTATACACTCAGACCATGGCATTCTTACTGGAGCACACTGAAACCTTCGCTGGGTCTAGAGTGAAGGAGCAGGTCAAGTGAGGAGAGAAAAACACACTCCTTACCCCTCCCCCCTCCCCCTTTCTCCACCTCTTTCCCGCAGAGCATTCATCAGGTCTTTTTTTTTAACACAGCATTGTGTGGCCAGAATGTGTTTCATTCCTTCCTTGTTCATGTATACAGATGAACTACTAGATGAACAACGGTCACATTGTGCCATATAGAAGTTAGAAAGATCTGAACTGAATTGAATGGGAGAGAGTATTTGAACATCAGCAAATACCAGGACACATTGTGCTTTGAAACCGCCCTAGAGAAGGAATGACTCAGCCTATTTCTGGGAATTCATTTGTTCAAATGTCACAAAAATATGTACCCACTCACACGCAAAGCTTTCCCGTACGACAAATGCTATTCTATATTTTCTCAAGGGACTTAGAAGGGTTTTCCAAATACAGAAACGGAAGGAACATATTTCCCGGAGGCTGTGTGTTCCTTGTTGGCCCTGTGTGATGACTGCTGTGGACAGGCCCAGATATACGTAGTCAATACCAATTCCCTGGCATCAACTCTTCAGCATCAGGCAATTCTTCCTCAGCCCCTATTCCAAGTTTTGTCAACGACCCCCATCACATTTGTTACAACACCCCCCTCTGGTGGTTCAGATAGGTAAACACACTCTCCATAGCGAACATGCTTTCAGGACACGGGAGAAAAAGAAAGCAATCGATGGGTTTCTATCGTAACCCCTTTGACAAGAGTCATCAGATAGGCAGCCTGCACACTGATAGGTGGTTTATTTCATCAATAGAGCAGCAACCCAACCTGAGAATCAGAATAAGAATGAACCTCTGCTTTAGAGCGAACTAGAGTCAAACCAGGCCAAACCAGTCCAAACCAGGTCAAACCAAGCCATCCCCGGCCAGGCTGTCAAGGCTTTGGAACACTAAATGTTGGTTCTTTAAGACACAGACTCCTGAAGAAGTCTGTCGTTTTGGTGCAGGGAGACAGGTTACAACTTTGAGCTTTTTGCACTTTTGTCTTAAATGTCAGTGGGATTGATTGATTGTTTGTCTGTGTGCAAACAGTAGCGGTCATAGAGAGAGAGAGAGTGTGTGTGTGTGTGTGTGTGTGTGTGTGTGTGTGTGTGTGTGCGTGTGTGTGCAGTAGTTGTCTCCTAGAGCTGTGCCTTGCTGTGTGTGTCCTCAGGTTCGACCGGAAGAAGGACAAGGCGGAGAGAAAGATCCTGGACAGCCAAGAGAGAGCATTCTGGGACGTCCACCGACCCGTGGTGAGGAAGAGAGGAGAGGAGAGGAGAGGAGAGGAGAGGAGAGGAGAGGAGAGGAGAGGAGAGGAGAGGAGA
>CM030181.1:4510403-4527903 GCA_017639675.1 Aplochiton taeniatus | reverse complement strand
GCAAGTCTATGTTTCAGTGCTGTGTGTCTGGTCCTCTGTCCTCGGCTGTAGGTTCTGGCTGGCTGTGCAGGACCTGAAGCGCCGCCCCCTACAGGAGGTGCCCTCCAGGGCCGAGGAGATCTGGGCCGAGTTCCTAGCCGAGGGAGCGCCCAGCTCTATCAACCTGGACTCCCACAGCTACGAGAAGACCAGCCAGAACCTCAAGGACCCGGGACGCTACAGCTATGAAGACGCTCAGGTGAGGCGGAGCACTCTCTCTCTCTCTCTCTCTCTCTCTCTCTCTCTCTCTCTCTCTCTCTCTCTCTCTCTCTCTCTCTCTCTCTCTCTCTCTCTCTCTCTCTCTCTCACACACACACACACACACACACACACACAGGACTGAGAGTGAGAGTCATGGCTAGTCAGGTTCCATCGGAGTGAGTGCCCTACATCGTCCATGGCGTACAGTGACCATGTCTGTAATGAGGTATGTAGCCCTGCACTGGGCCTTGATGGAGATTTCAATCAATTCTAAACATATTTGTATGCTACTTGCTTAGCCTGTGTGTGTGTGTGTGTGTCAGGGGGCCCCTCCTCACTGCGTGTTAACCACGCCTGGTTTCCAGTCCTCCCATGACCACTCTTACATAACCAGTACTCTGTCTGTTCTCTATGTCCCATTTCCCCCTGGGAGCCTAGGGCTGCATGCATGCACACACACACACAAATATAGAGAGACACACACACACACACACACACACACACAAACCCACACAAACATAGACACACACACACGCACAAGAGACACATACCCACACACACATGCACAGACACACAAATATAGAGACATACCCGCACACACACACACACACATGTACACACACACAGAAACACACACACACTCACAGACACCCAAATAAAGAGATAAACACACACACACACACAGCCTCACCGGCTCCATGTTCTATTTCAGGAGCACATCTTCAAGCTGATGAAGAGTGACAGCTACGCCCGCTTCCTGCGGTCCAGCATCTACCAAGACCTCCTGCTCGGCAGGAAGAAGGTGAGCTGACCATTGCACTCTGACCCTCGCATGCTCTTTACCTGAGACGAGTTCACAGGATCATTTATTTATAAGTATCTGAGGAGGAACAAGTGGGTGATTTAGAATTCAGGTGTGTGATATTTAAGGTGTGTGATGTATATAAGGGGTGTGATATGCATAAGAAAATACATTTAAAACAAATGATAACCAAATGGAGAATGTTTGAAATACAAATCCTATTTTTATAAAATATACAAGGGTTTTGCATGGCATTGCGGTCAAAGACTGCAAGCATCTCTGCCCTCTCTCCTGGTCAGACACCGCCATCTTCTGGCCACACGTGTTACTGCACAAATAATTTTCTTCTAATTCATGAGCTACTTACTGTATGGTTTGGCGCACTTCCAGTCTAAAAACATCTTTAACAGCAGCACTTAAAAAGTGAACCATAATGAAAGTCACACTGGTAGCCCTGGCTAGTGACGACAGGTTTTTGGGGTGTGAAAGCGGGTGCTAGTCTGACGTTGTCTCTTAACACCCCCCACCCCACCCCCTCCCCTATCTATCACCCAACCTCCACCTTCACCTTCACCTTTCCCCTTACTTCCACCCCCGCTTTCCCCCTGCCTTAACCTTTCCCCCCGCCTGTCCCCACTCGCCCCCACAACAGCTGCCCGACACAGAGCAAGGCCGCCGTACCTCCCTGGAGAAGTTCACCCGCAGTGTGGTGAGTTTACCTGAAGCTGTGGCCGTGGTGAGGGGACTACGGGGGGACGCCACGAGCTTCAGCTCCACGTCCTAACTTAAACATTAGTACAGGGTGATGCCTCTTGGAGCTCTTTTTTTACACGGGGCGTGACTTGGAACAGGCCATGTAGCTTCCTCTGGGCTGATCGGCTTTACAGTAGTGACTGATGTGTATAACCATGGGCTATGTATAGGATCAATTGAGAGAAACGGATATGTTTATAGTTGTGCACGTGTAAATCAATGTGGCGCGCCATTTGAATTGAGTTCTCATTCAAATCAGATCATGTCCAGTGCAGTTTCGAATTTAAATGTACATGCGTTCGGGGCGACGCCGGTCCGAATTCAACGCACGTTAAGGGGACAAAATGCCACTTAGGTCCCTCTGTCCAACGGTAACAAAGTCTTTATCATTTCTAATTTGTGTTCTCTTGTTTTTCCAGGGCAAGTCTCTGACGGGAAAGCGTTTGAGCGGCCTGATGCAGTCCTCCTGACACACTCCGGTCTGGGGGAAGTGAAGTGAAGGGGCGGGGTCTGGGGGAGTGAAGGGCCGGGGTCTGGGGGAGTGAAGGGGCGGGGTCTGGGGGAGCGGGTTGGAGCCGGGGCCAGTAAACGGACTGGGATGCAGGGTCCGGGGGCTCCAAACAAGGGCTTGGCCTGGGGAGGAGGCCTGGGCTTGGACACAGGTGGAGTGTGTGTGTGTGTGTGTGGAGGGGGGGGGGGGGGGGGGGGGGGGGGGGGTGTAGAGCTGCACCAGAGTCTCTCAGACAAAAGACACTGGCCTTCGGACTGCAGCCATACGAGGAAAGCAGTGTTAGGGTCAATGCGGACGCTGGAGCAAACGCCCTCAACGGATATGCCGGGCGGAATGGACCATGTCAACAATGAACAACTCAACCCACAGCATGCAAGCATACAAGGCTGGCACACTCACACACACTCAGGCACACTCCGTAGGTTGGACTGATTTAACAGGTTATATAAGCAGTACCTCAGCCTCCCACACACAAACAAACAAACACAGGCATGCATCTCTACTCAGCCTCTGTCCTCACAGGGTAGTCAGCAATAAAAAAGCAGGAAAACTAGTTTGGTCAAATATCAGTTCTTATTTTATATCTGTTAAGTTATTATCATATCGTATTACTTATAATGTGCATATATATATACATATATATGCAGTAATAGGGAATAGGCCTATGTTTCTGTTTGCCCATAAATTGTGCGTTATTGCCGACTACCTTCAGCAGTGATTTGAAGGGTAATCCATCCTGTTCCACTATATTCCAAACGATGGTTCCAAGGGCTTGATGTAGCATATTGGTGGTGCGGTATTGCATGTTTCATCAGAACCTCCTCTTTATGTTGTGTTTAGGCACAGCAGTCTGGTTTACGTTTCGTGGATTTTGCGCTCTACATTAGCCCTTTACGGCTGTGACCACTTGTCCAATTCGGTTAGTCTGTTGCAGCACGCCTTCTAAATAGCTATCACTTTTAATGACGTCGCATAGCCTGCTCGGAGAGCGTAGAAATGTTACCACAGTGCCCCCCGGTGGTTAAATAATGTCCTGCTGAAGCCTTTATGATGTCAAATTGCTCTTCTGTCAAAAGGGAGTGGAAAAAGGACTGTTTCATCAAATGCCACTCCACTAAATTAGACAATTATCAGTTTTTTTTTTTTAAACTTATTTTGTATTAGACTTGATACAAAGCACTGTACAGGAGGGAATTTATATTATTAATATTATATAAATTAACAACAACCTCTTTATTCTAAGGTAGAGAGAGATGGGCTTTTATGCAGTAAATAAATGTACTACAAAATACTGCCTGCTCAAACACAACGGTACTAATATGTACAGAGTGCGTTGTGTATACATAGATACATATATATCTATACATTGGTATTATATATTCCAATGTCTAAAAGCACACTTTATGGTATGAGCACAGTACTATGCATGTTATAATCTCCAGGGCATTCATGCTTTTAGACGGTCGGTCAGCCGTACGGTAATACTGGGATTTTAAGCCCCAGGGAACATGACATGTTTGTACTGGTCGTGGGCACTGAGTAATAAAACCCTATAGGAGCTGTCTACCTGTGTCCGCTTCTTCCTGAGCCCGCTAACAGTATGGTCAAATACTGTTTGTATTTGACCATGCATTTTGACCATAGTATGGTCAAAATGCTAAATGGACTGAGCAAGTCCATTTGTGGATGAGTTTCCAAGGCAACTGGCCCGGGCCGCATGTTGTACATTTCAGTGTGGTGTTCCATTTAAGGGTGCTAGGCAACGCCACCCAACTGAACGTCCCAGGAACCAAAAGCACAAACAGGTCAAAGAGTCATTCTTTATTTTCTGTCAGAACAATAAAAATAGTTTAACAAACAAAAGACTTCATTCTCTCCATTTGGACTTATTTACAGCTGAAGACAAAGTGTCCGGTCATCCTCGTCATCATCAAACATCATGGCCATTTCCTCCCTCGTCGACTCCGTTCCCACCCCCTCCTGCCCCCCCCCCCCCCCCCCCCGTCCTCCTCAGACCTGGGGAGACTGGATCAGGAGACCTGCGGGTCTATTGCTGTGTCTAGGACGAGGTATACAGGCTATCACAATGGTCAATGACAGTCTCCTTTCTAAGCAGACCTCACTATAGTGTGGCGTATATAGAGACCGGGATTAGATTCGTTCAGGAGCGCACCAGTGTAGAACCCGTTCTTCCAAAGTTACAACCGAGAGAGGCAAGGACCCTTAGGCCGTCTCTTTAGTGACATCATGGCTAATTCCACAGGGGTGAAGAAAAAAAAATAAATAATGAGCCGCGTTTCCAAGGAGACATTATGATGCTAGAAAAGTCTGGGTGGTTGGCGTCCTTAGTTGTTTCGAGAAGGAAACACGCCGTTGGCTGAGGGACGTTGTCCCCGAGGGATGCGATCGAAGACGGCGGGAGTATTTTGTCAACCGACAAGACACCACCCCCCCCCACCCCAAGTCACCTCGACAACCTCCTACAGCCTCTTTGTAAGGACATGACTGAAGAGCAGTGTGGCTACCTTAGAATTAGAGCGAGTAGAATGGACACGGCCACAAGCCTGAAAACACGGCCATTTGGGTCGGCGCACCCAAGATGGCCGACCCATCCAAGATGGCCGACCCATAGTTACAAAGCCAACTGTTGAGAGAACCTTCATTTTTTGTATTTCTTTTGGCTTTGTTTTATAGGCAAAATAAGACAGCACAAAATGCCACAGTGGACAGTTACATTGTGTAGGCATGTCCATTATACTCATTCTACATGTATGATTGCAACAGACAAAATGGTACCAGAAGGCGTCTGGTTTCGGTCTCCTAATACAGCAGTACCCTCTATCCTTTATGAAGCCCTCACAACGCCTTACTGTATAGCGTTCAGATCAACATTTACACATCACTTCAATTTGAAGGTCTCACTTTTCTTTGCGTGGACAGAACGGAACAAAACAGGCTTGTGACTTTGAGCTGTTGTGTTCATCTGGCAATGATGCAGTCATTCCAAAAGGGTTCTGTCGAGAGCACTCCGAACAAAACAGTCACAGTGTACTGTCATTAAGATAGCACAATAGTTCAATTAGAAAACTTGAATCAGTATTGAACAGAAAGGTGATGGAAGCTCCTGTTATTGCAGTGTTTGGAATTGACAGTGAGAGACTCAGTTAATGAAATGGCGCGACCGCCATCTTCTCCTGTTGAACATGGCATCATAGTGAGGTGCTCCACAATTTCCTGGAATACAATCACATGACGCTGGGTTGAGTGGCTGATTGGCTAGCAGTGTGAATGCGAGGCCTGAGTAGTCTTAGCTATCGCACCCCCGATAGGGACAGAGGTAAAGCCAGTATTATTGGAACAAAGGGCAAGATACCATAATTAGCACAGAAACTAAGAAATAAAATAAAAACAGCACCCCATTTTCTATGGTTTGTTCATAAACATAGGAGTAGCCTATCGCCAAAAGCAAACACTGTGAGATGCAAAATGTACGGGAACAAGCTAAATTATTGTGACTCACTCAAGTACATTTTAGAGAGAAAAGTAAAGAACAGTTGCAAAGAAAAAAATTTAAAAAAAGGAGAAGTTCGTCGAATACACCGTCTCTATGGCAGCAGGGTTAGGGTTAGGATTCTAATCTGTTGCGGAGTCAGAGGCCAATGCCGTCAGAGCAGGCAGCTAGCGGCTAGTGACTAGCCAGGGGGCGGCGTGACGAAGACTGGACCACTGGCCACACGCTGAGGAGCCTGGCCCACCTAGACCCACAGCCAGAGGAGCACAGAGCAGGGAGCTCCAACAGCCCCATGTCCTCCACAAGAGAAGTCCCACTCCCTGGGTCCCGGCCCGGACTACACCTCCCGAAAGTCTGGGATAGATCCAGGTCTTAGAAAGCTCCAACATGTTTGGGAGTAATGTAAATGAAAAAGTGGATCTGTGTTTTTATCTCCAACGGTATCGCTCTGAATTCACACATATCCAATTCGGTGAAGCTGTTCCTTCATTTGCTGAGGCCAGAGTGGGGGGGCTTGAGGGTATATGGCTGGCTGCCGGGCGGTGGGCAGGCTGGCTGGCAGGCCCAGTGGAGGAGGGGACGATGAGGAGACTCAGTCCAGACGCTGGGCGACCCGATACTCTGGGTCCTCTGTGCTTCTGGAACCAGATATACAAAAGAGAGTTAGACTCACACCAGGTTAGCACTAGGAGAGAACAGACAGACTTAGTCCAGGTTAGAACTAAAGACAACATACAGACATAGTCTAGGTTAGCACTAGAAAGAGCAGACAGACTTAGTCCAGGTTAGCACTACAGAGAGCAGACAGACTTAGTCCAGGTTAGCATTACAGAGAGCAGACAAAGGTCAGAAAAAGTATAAATCCGATATGTTTTGGAAAATATGTTGCAATAACACAACATTATATATAGCCAAAGAGAATGAACACTGAGGTTTATCATTGTTTGTGTGCTTTTCCCGTTTCTGGAAGAGGTATTGTATCAGTTTACTAGATTCCAAACAGGGCTCTAGATAGGGACATTTAGTCAGCAACAGCAATCCATCATTCCACAAATAGGAATGAATCATTCATTATCAGCAATTGACTAACCAGTGGATGTTGAACATAGATGTTAAAAAAACACTCGTAGACATTTGGGGACAGTTTGTGCTCTCTGTGTGCTCATCAACAGATTCCACTGCATACTTAAGCAGGACAAGTCAGGGCAAAGGCCACCTACAAATATCAATAACAGATAGCATCTTCAGTTTGGTTCATTTTAGAGCATGAAATGTTTAGAATAGTGAATTCAAAAAGAATCTCTGGAGGCGATACTTTATTATTTTTTTTAAGTTACAATAATTTGGTTAATAATGCCTACCTACAAGCCCAGATAGGAAGAGGCCAAGCGCACTGAAAACAGGGCAAACGCTCTAGGTCCAGGAGATTAAAAACCATTGCATTTTCAATAGAACACTGTGCTGTATGATAATCAAGAGAAAAATGAGGAGAAAATCCTCTTCAGAACATTAGAAACGGGGTTGCCAGGACTCCCACAGCACCTACCAGTTTGGCACGGGCCCTAAAGCTATTTCTGACCACTTACTGATGACCAGAGAGATTGAGATTGAGACTGAGCTGAGCTGAGCAGGTCGTTTCCTGAACAAAGTGACACAGTAATGTTCAGAGGGGGGGTTTATTGTGGCTTGGGTTTACCTAAAACACCGGTAAAAAAATTAAATAAACGGGGTGTGGTTTGTTTTTGTGAAACCGTGAAGTTTCCAGTCTCAAAAGGCGGGTTTTATCCCTGACGTATTCCACTTTAAACTCCTTTGATTTTCAAAAATACATAAATAAATAAGGCTATGACGGGGACCGTTTCCTTTCGTAAGAATAGAAAGTAACTATCATACAGCATGACTGCAAACGTCATTCAAGCATACTGAAAAAAGATTGAATCGGTGATGTCAGGTCACAATCATAACTCATGTTTATATCTATGCCCTGAAATGCCTTGAGGTAATAACCTCTTAATCAAAATGATATTAAGTGAAAATCCCCCAATTCTTTTGACACTAGCATATCATCTGAAATCGCACGACTAATACACTCATTATGCAATATGGTATTTCCTTACCTTTCAACAAACCAGTGTCCCGCCTCCAAAATTACTCCATTGGCCACACCAGCCTGTCAAAGGCCTCCTTCAGTCCTTTGATTGGTTCCTTCATTATGACTAATATCCAGAGGTGAGGTCCAAAAGACTTCCATGATCACATTTTGAAGTGTCTATTCATCCTAGAGACATCTAAACGCTGAGCGTCAGGAAGCAGTTCACATTCATTCCCCTTCAAAACTCAAGTTCATCAAATGTCCTTCTCATTAAAGATAAATTATTAAAATTAAATTTACTCTGGCATAGTTGCCTCCTCATGTTCCAGTGTTTGTTCTTGATACTCCATTCTTCTCCAGTGGGGAGGTGTGTGGGGGAGGGGGGGCAGGTCCAAAGAAACTACTGTTTTGCTCACGTACAGCAAGAAACACTGCCAGTTGCTCAATGCTTTCAATGTTACTAATTAATAGTAACTTTGATAGAATCAAGCAACAATTTATATAAGCAAGTTCATAAATTACGCAACAAGGTTTAAAAAAAAAAAGAAAAGAAAAAAAAAAAGAAAAAAACACCTGCATTTCCGTCTTGAAATCCACTTCTTTGTGCTTTCCATAAACAAAAACAACGGGGGAAGAAAAAGAAGCAGCAGACATTTTGCCAGAGGTTGTCCTTGAAAAGCAGTGTGTGTTAGCGGGCTCTCTCTATCTGTGCCTCCTAGACTTGGAGATGCCATTGGAGGTGGTAGTGGTGGTGGTGGAGGCCTCCTCCAGCTCGTCCTCCTCAAAGCCGTGGAAGGTGGAGGTGTCACTCTCCGAAGTGGTGCCAAACAACTCCTCCGCAAACATCTGGTCCTCCGGCTCCTCCAGGCTCTCAGCTGGCAGACAGACGGGGAGACAGACACACGCAGGCAGACAGACAGACAGACAGACAGACAGACAGACAGACAGACAGACAGACAGACAGACAGACAGACAGACAGACAGACAGACAGACAGACAGACAGACAGACAGACAGACAGACAGACAGACAGACAGACAGACAGACAGAAAAACATCAGATTTACCCAGTTTAATAACTACAACAGGCAATATAGGATGACCAAAAGGTTTCACTTTGTGTCGTTTGTGTCCTGTTGCTAGGCCACAGTCCAGGTGTGTCCTGTTGCTAGCCTACCGTCCAGGTGTGTCCTGACTGCTCCATGGTCTTACCTGTGTGCCGACAGGCCGAGCAGGGCGCTCCAGCTTTCCCCGCTTTCTTGTTGGAGCTGTGACATTTGCTGCAGTAGTTATTGGAGAGGCCAGTGGTGCACGTACTCTTCTGACCTGCAGGACACACAACACGGACACAGGGTCAGGCAAAGGTCAAAGGTCAACACACGGAGACAGACAGGATTTAATGAGGGATTTCACATTGCTTTTTACTATTTTTTTTGTTTGTTAAAATAATAGGTTACTGTTCCTTCGCTTCAAAAATAAATTCCTCTCGTGTAGATAAGCTGTGACTAAGCATTATGAGAACCTGACACATAGTTTAATTTCCTTAAACAAACACTTATGCAGAGGCAAAACAACATATTTGTAATGGACTGTTGGCCAAGTACTTTCTTTGCCACCAGGTGGCTTTTTCACCGAGATACACTACCATAACAAGACAAGTGTCATAAATGTGGAAAGATATAAGGTGCACTAGAGAATGAGTGGGTCGTGACGGCTGTGGGTCGTTACGTTTTTGCCTGTCGGCGCGCTGTGTGGACGGGGAGCGTGAGGAGGTGGCCCCTGGCCGCTGCTCGTTAACGTGGGAGTGGGCGTAGTGGTAGCTGAGGCCCGTCCTGTTCCTGTAGCGCTTCCCACACACTGAGAGAGAGAGAGAGAGAGAGAGAGAGAGAGAGAGAGAGAGAGAGAGAGAGAGAGAGAGAGGGGGGGGGGGTGAGACTACTGGCCTCACTGACCCTGAGACATGAACTTACGCTCCCTACTTCAGTGGCGACACCCGGTACACACTACATATACTACGGAAAGTCATTTCGAATTCTAACAACTAAATAATGAAAGGCCAGTGTGTTTATCTTTGGTAGAGACTGGGGTTAGGGTGAATGGGGTGGCGGCTGAGGTGGTTTGGACCTTCCATGCTTTGTTTGTTCTGGTGTGATGAGACTGATAGCTACTGAATAGAACTGTGGACTCTGTAGCTCACTGTGAGGAGAACCATGTGAATCCTGCTGTGGCCATTTCAAATGAGAAGGGTAGGCACTTATGGTAAACAGCATGATGTTTTATAACAACTATTGACACAATAAATCTGGTTATGTGGTATAATCATCATCACATTATAGACATTATATTGTATTATTGTGGTGATATTATTTCACATCCTATAACTGTGTTTGTGTACCAGACTGACTGAATTGGTACTTCAATTCGGTGGCTTGCTTGCCACAGGCTTAGTTAGCGGTGAACTGTTCCCTGGAGAGGTTTCAATGTGAGCGGTTCTGTCAACAGAGATGATAGGATGTGAAGGAGAACAGTTCTCTGTCTCATTGTCTGCACACATAGTGGCATGAACATACAATCCTCTGGTAAGAGTAAAGTGCCACAGAGGGCAGCATGGGATTTGAAGTCCAAACACAGAGGTAGTTCCTTAGCCGAGGAGGGAGGAACAATAGTACATTACCACCACGGAACTACAAATCTATCAAGCCACTTCACACGCTCTTAAATTACAGACATTACAGAAAGTCGACCAGAAGCCCAGATACCTGAGGTCGAAGCTTTTGACTTATGCTTTTGTTTGTATCTGTCTGAAACAGAGAAAGAAAATAAAGGAGGAAAAAAACCACAGAGCAAAAAAAAGAAAGAAAAAAATAGGGTAGTATGAGTATGTGTCACTCAGAGAGGGAGGGAGAGTCAAAATGAGAAGACAATCCAGTACTGTTAAAGTGCAGCTGTGCCTTGCTGGACTATGGTAGTCACCACTGCCTTATCCAGAGTCCTCAAATGCCCTCTTAGCTCAGCTCCACGCTTAAGGAACCCAATCACTTCTCTATGTATATAGTATATTTATGTCGGCTATGTGCTCTATTTCATATGGCTGCTGTGACAAGTGAATTTCCCCGATGCGGGATTAATAAAGTTTTATCTATCTATCTATCTATCTATCTATCTATCTATCTATCTATCTATCTATCTATCTATCTATCTATCTATCTATCATCTCGACAGTATTATTAAGTAGTGTTTCTTTAATTAATGGCTCAAAAGATACTTGGATAAAGTTTCAATCGATTTACGTTATTCATGTAAAAGTATACACAGTATACATAATGTGTTTCAGAACAAAGTCTGTTTCAAATGATTTGCCTAGTCATACTGCGACATCGATTTCGCTCAGAATATTTTCACGTGGGCAAGGACGTTCATGAGAATTAATTTATGGAGTGTAGATGTTTTAGTGGAAACTTGGGGGAATTAGTTATTTTACCAAAATCAATTCGACAACATAATATTACAGTAGAAGTAATTGTAGTTATTTTTAAAGCGGGCAATAGCACTGACAACACTATCTCTACTTACTGTTACAGACATATGGCTTGTCCTGGTCATCAATATCTGCCGTCCTCCGCCGTCCCGAACCCCGCCCCTTAGGGGCGAGACAGTGTGTTACCATGGTGACCAGACAACATCACAACCCCCCCCCTCCCCCCAAAAAAATATGTGGCAGGTGTCGATACAGGTGCCCACACTAAACAGATTTCTTAATGGGGAAGTCCCCATATCGAGCCCTGCTTCACGAAGTGGGTCATGATGCAAATGCATTGACAATCTTTCTGATCATAACCTCCTATGCAAAAGATCAAAATGGACCAGGTAGGTGTACAGACTGCAGACTGTGAAGGACAGTGAAACGGAAAGAAAAACATCTGTCCATAATCATATATATATCAATGCTCGTCCTTTAGGCATTCATATATTTCTATGAGGCAATAGTTCTAATTCAATTGTACTAATTAGAACCAAACTGAGCTTGAACAAAAATGTTGAGAAGTAATCATTGCACCGAACATAACAATAACATGTCTCAATGGACATTTCAATTTGATTAATTTATCATTCAAATGGGGGTAGAACGAAGATACCTAAGCAATTACCAAGCACAGCGTTTAACCGATGTTTAGACAACCCCGGGAGGTGAACGCTGCAGAAGATAACAGGTCCCCTCAGAACAGAATATGGACCCCATGCTGTTAGTAAAATAACACTGTTCAACTACTCACTGCATTATGTACATCCCACACCAGATAACAAGTCTGTCTTACATTACAGCCTTTTGAGATCGGCTCAACTGCTTTACAGGAGCGGCCATTTTGTAACGTCGGGTCGTTGTAGAACGTGTGATTCGAACAGACTTACTCTGCCTTTCCCCCTGTGTCTCCTCCTCGGTGTGTCCACTTCATAGTCATCGTCGTCGTTGAAGGCGTCTTCTGCTGCGTCCGCCTCTAAAACTCTCTGTCGTTACCGGAGGGGGACAGTGTATACTTAATGAGAGTCGGGTGCATTACTGCACGTGTGCAGAACCCACTGAGATTGTGATGGTTACCCGGAGTCCTGTTGCTACATTTAATGGGTAACAATCACAATAATCTCTACACAGGATTGCTACATTTAATGGGTAACCATCACCACAACCTCTTAAATCACAGTTTTCCAAATGATTTAGGGGAAATAGTGGTGACAGCGAAGGCTTCCTGAGTAGTATTAATAATTCATGTGCTGGCAGTCTTATGGTGAAGGAAAGTGACTGTGGTCGGTGGTTTCCTAAATGGCATTACAACATGGCATTCGTTTGAAGCTAAGTGACGGTTACCTGGATCTCCAGCAGGCTCTCCTCGTCTTTGGAGTTGTTCCTCCGGTCCAAGCCCTCTCCTCGAAGCAGAGCCTCCAGGGTAGTGCCCTGGGAGGGCAGGGGGTCCTTGGTCATCAGACCCCTGTCTGCTGGAGACATAAAATACACACACATTTGAACGGTACTTCTTGGAACTTTATTTATTTTACTAACTGAAAAAAGAAACATTTAAAAAAAACTTCTCCTTTTCCGTGTGTTGTGTGTATTGCGGCATGTAGAGGTCTACATTTTCTGTGAAACTGCAGAAAGTTACATGTAAGGACGTTGATTTTTGTAACCTTTATTTAAACCAATTGAAATAGACATTTCTTTACAGGGGAGCCCTGACCAAGAGGAGAAACCCAGCATAACACAAAACGAAAAACAAAGCCATCCGTTTTAATAGTCTATGAGATATTTGTTGGTTTCAGACCCATTGGCCCAGAGGTCAAGGGTCACTATATCCCAGCATGGGGATGTGAAGAGGCACCATAGGAATGTTTTCAGGCTCCAGCTACCGACACACACACACACACACACACACACACACACACACACACACACACACACACACACACACACACACACACACACTCTCTCACTAATATGTTAATTCACTGTGAAGCACTGTAAAAGAGACAGTCACGCTATTTCGTGATAAGACTGTTATCTAGAGCATGCCAAATAGGGGCAGAAGCAGCTCTACCTTGCCAGGTATTCATCAGGCAAATGGCAGTTTGGTCCACCTATCACTCCCATGCAAATCCTCTCCTGGTGTAAAGCGTTTGTGTCCTGATAGAAAATGGGCTTAGGGGAAACAGCCTGTCTGAATGTCTGGCTCACAATAATGTTTGCGATGATCAAATATAGAACTGCCTGTCAAGCAATAACGTAGGCAGTGTCTTGTCACGGTAATAACAGAAATATCAAGGAGACCAAAGGCAAAAAGTATGATGATGCTTGTCTTTTGAAAATGCTTGATGGGTTAATCTGAGTTTTGTCCTGATCTTTAGCAGTGAAATGGACAACAACTATATACGTACACACACACACACACACATTTTTTTTATTTATTGTATATTTCAAGCCATGACTTGATACACACATCATTCAATATGAAGTATCTGGACTGAGAATAGGAAAATAAATAGCAGCCTTTTCTCTGTGTATAGAGCAAACCAACGGGGAGTGATTGGATCCAGAGGAGAGGAGATAAAGGAGAACAAACAGCTGTCTCAACGCAGCCCCTCTTATTTACCAACACTGGGACTCTGCCTCAGACAGACACAGAGAAAGAAGGAGGGAGAGAGAGAGAGAGAGAAAGGTATAGAAGGAAATGGGGAGAGAGAGGAAGTGGGCGTGATAGGGGTAGGGATGGGGGAAAAGGAGGAGAGAGAGAGAGAGAGAGAGAGAGAGAGAGAGAGAGAGAGAGAGAGTGACACAGCCGGTTGAAAAGAGGACAGACTTCAAAGCATAATAATCCTAATCAAACCTTTGCACACAGAGACAGACAGACAGACAGACAGACAGACAGACAGACAGACAGACAGACAGACAGACAGACAGACAGACAGACAGACAGACAGACAGACAGACAGACAGACAGACAGACAGACAGACAGACAGAGGGGAGAGAGAGACAGGCTGTCTGTCTGAGAGATTCCACTGAGGCAGCTCTCAGAGGACAAGCGGGGGGCAGTATAGTGCGTGTGTGTGTGTGTGTGTGTGTGTGTTTTAGAAGTGGAGGTAGAATGAGGTAGAGGAGGGGGGATGGAGACAGACACAGGCATGGAACAATGTGTTCCAACTAAGGCTTTCTCCACCACACAGCCAGCCAGTTAATCAGTTAGTCCCCCAGAAGGTCAATAAACCAGCCACACAGCCAGTCAACCAATCAGCCTCAACCCCCCACTACCCAACAACAGGCCAGCCAATCAGCTAATGAGCCACTCAGTCAGTCCCACCCCCACCAGCCGGCCACAAGTCAGTCAGCCAGCCAGCCAATCAGCTAATTAGTCACCCAATCAGCCACGAACCCCCACTAGAAAACCTCTGGAGGACAGACAGCCAGCCAGCCAGCCAGCCAACCAATCAGCCAGTCAGTCAGTCAGCCAACAAGTTAGCCAACCAGCCAGCCAGTCTGCCAATTAGTCGCGTAATCTGTCAGTTAGCCAGCCTCATACTTTTTGCCTCTCTACACACGTTGACTTTCAACTCACAGCGACTAGACAGCCTCCCTCCCCCTTTTGTCCCCCCCACCCCCCGCCCCGCCCTCCTGGGAGTTGAGGGGCTATAAATAGAATGCACCGCCTTCCTCCCTGCAGCAGAGCAAAGAGCTGATTCTGCATGCAGCCCACAGTCTCCAGTCTCTAGCAGTCAGACAGACAGACAGTTAGTCAAGCAGAGAGGCAGGCAGACAGACAGAGAGACAGACAGGCGGACACGCAGGCAAGCAGGCAGGCAGACAGACAAACAGATCTGACTGTTAGTCAGAAAGGAAGACAACTTCCGCTTGCTGGTAGCAGCCAGCGCTAAGATAGACTAGCCTTCCATGCTACAATACCAGCTAGCAGAGGCTGATTCTTTTCTGGTGTCTGAATGGCTAAGGTCTGGTTGCTGTATGGTATGGGTATGGACAAGGACTGGGTCTGGTTTGGTTCAGGTATGGGTATATGGTTTGGTTCTTGTCTAGGCTAGGTCTGGTACTGGTCTGATATGGGTAAGGCCTGGTTCTGGTTCTGGTCTGGTACGGGTATGGCTAAGGTCTGGTTCTGGTATAGGTATGGTTTGGTTTTAGTCTAGGTTTGGTATGGCTAAGGTCTGGTTCTGGTATAGATATGGGTTGGTTCTTGTCTCGGTTAGGTCTAGTATGGTACGGGTAAGGCTAAGGTCTGGTTCTGGTTTGGGTAAGATTTGGTCCTTCTCTAGGTTAGGTCTGGTACGGGTATGGCTAAGGCCTGGTTCTGGTATGGTTTGGTTCTTGTCTAGCTCTGGTTCTGGGTTCCCTTTTAGCAGGGACAGTTTCAAAGCCGGTGGAAACAATAGGAAGAGTGAGAGAAACTGCTTTTATTCAGTCCAATGATATCTCTCCATCTCGCTCTCTCTGTCTTTTATTTCTCTCTCTCTCGCTCTCTCTGTCTTGTCCTCTCTCTCTCTCTCTCTCTCTCTCTCTCTCTCTCTCTCTCTCTCTCTCTCTCTCTCTCTCTCTCTCTCTCTCTCTCTCTCTCTCTCTCTCTCTCTCTCTCTCTCTCTCTCTCTCTCTCTCTCTCTCTCTCTCTCTCTCTCTCTCTCTCTCTCTCTCTCTCTCTCTCTCTCTCTCTCTCTCTCTCTCTCTCTCTCTCTCTCTCTCTCTCTCTCTCTCTCTCTCTCTCTCTCTCTCTCTCTCTCTCCTCTCTTCCCCCCCCCCCCCCCCCCCCCCCCAAACAGTCCCCTGGCTCCGTGTAGCTGTAGACTGCCAGCTGGAACTAAACCCCGGCACGGTGATATGATCGGTTGTTCTAACAGGATTATCCACTCCGTGCAGAATTCCAGACAGGGGTTTTTCTTCAAGAGACAGACGGCACACAGGGAGAAGCGGCGGGACAATTGTTCCGTCAAAACAATAGAAAAATAGAGACGCGCCGGGAGGTCAGTGCTCCGCTCGGGTCCACCCTACAAACCCCAGCTACACTCCCAATCAGTGCAGCCAGTACAACCAGTAAAGTACAACCAATACAGTACAGCCAGTACACCCAATACACCCAGTACAGTACAGTACAACCAGTACACTACAGGTCTCATGATAAGCAACCAGGCTAGCACAGTTCAGTGTGACACTGTGGTGTAATAAGACTGCTGCACTGATCGATCAGGGAATAGAAGAAAGGACAAAAAGAGGAGAGAGAGAGAGAGAGAAGAGAGAGAGATTCTACACAGAACAGGACAGTGTTTCATAAATGGTCTCTGTCCGGGTGTCTCCATTGCTGGCCTCTCAGGGAGGCTAGCCAGAGCTAATCTAATTAGCTGTTCTACATGTCACTGGACTGGTTCCTTTGGCAACACAGCCAACACAGCCACACAGCCATGTGACATTGACTGACAGAGGCCATCAGGCCAGCGCAGCTGTCCCCACAAATACTCAATAGTCCATGTTTCCACTGCAGGGTTAGGAACTGGCCTGGACTAGAACCTGAATAACCATGCTAATGATACAGAACAGATAGCTAAATGGTTTTATTAATATCCTTCCACCTATTGACGAAGGCAGCGTGTGGGGGATTCGAAACAGTCCTGTGTCTTTATCGAATAAAATAGAATAGAATAGAATAGAACAGCATACCATAGAATAGAATAGAGTAGATGTATGAGCTGGGCCTGCAGTGAGAGTCAGGCTGGTGAAGTTAAGAGAGGGGAGTGCATCCTCCATGGTTGAGCTTGTGGACAGTCAGACCTGTTCCTGATCAGTAAAACGCAGCTAAAGCCAAATAATAATATGAATAATATGGGAATGGCATCAGTCAAAAACTGCTCCGACAACCACCAATGTGAAGGGCTTGATGCGGTCTTACCCAAAACTCGGATTCTTTCTTAGCTATTCTTCCTTAAACTCTTTTATAGATTTTGGTGAATAGATTTTGGGATGGATGCCCAGTCGATGGTCGGGTAATGGGCAGTGAGTGAGTCTATCTTTTTAATTATATATCTGTTTGTGTGTCTGCTTATCTGACTGATT
>CM030181.1:4495403-4507903 GCA_017639675.1 Aplochiton taeniatus | reverse complement strand
TAGGCGATATGCAGCCAGTTTGCTAGTCAGCCAGCAGTTTCTCGTTCGACGCCTCGGGGACTCAACGTCCAAATTCACAGCGGAAAAGAGAGGGGTGATTTCACATGCAGCTCCTCCATCTCTGCCGCGCGTAGGGCTGCCATGGTAATTAACCCTCTTCATTAATCTGGGAACAGGCCGACTTAGGAGAACAAGGACAGGCTTTTAATTGTCCTGAAGCGGAGAGGAGGAAGGAGGTTGCGGTAGGACTGTGTGTGTGTGTGTGTGTGTGTGTGTGTGTTTTTGACGCGTAGGCCTACTGAGTGGTTCCCGTTCTATATTTGGCTATGGGCCCAAAGGACTGTGTCGGAAAAGATGGAAGCCCACTGATTATAGATGTAGTCTAGCAAGGTAAAAATCCCAACAAAACCAGCCCCAGCCACAGTCTTCACAGGCCCAGCGGCAAGCGCCAGGCCTACCCTCCAACCCAGACCGAGCCCCACCCCCCAGGCCCAGCCCCAGCCCCTAGCCCCAGCCCTAGCCTCCGACCTAGACCCAGCCCCTAGCCCCAGCCCTAGCCTCCGACCTAGACCAAGCCCCAGCCTCCGACCCAGCCCCTAGCCCCATCCCTAGCCTCTCCGGGCTTTAGCCTCCACAGTCTCCTACCTAGACCAAGCCCCATCTGCACCAGCCCAAGCCTCCTACCCAGGCCAAGCCCCAAGCCCCATGTCCATCTCCAGGCCCTTGACCCAGCCAGTAGCCCAAGCCCTAGCCTCCAACCCAGCCCTAGCCCCCGCCAAAGCTTCCCCCCTAGCCCCAGCTCCATTTCCAGCCCCAACCCAAGCCTGCCTTGACAGCAGCAGACAGTGCAGAGCCTCGCCTAATGAAATCTCCTCCACATGCTCTCAATTAGAATGTATTAACGGTCGGCCATTCTGGCAGGTCTTCTAATGAGCTCCTGTGGACTCCCGCCCCCGGCCACAGACTGAATATCCATCCCAACCCCCCCCCCCCCCCCTCCCTCCCCCTCTCTTTGTTGCCTGGCGCACAGTGAGTCGCCTGCTAGGCTACACGTTCTACCTGTCATGATACATCCAGCTTGTGGTGTACGGCTTCAGGCGTCCAGTTGGTGTGGGTCTTAAGACAACCTGCTTCACGTCCTCTCAGATTGTGTTCTCTCTCTCTCTCTCTCTCTCTCTCTCTCTCTCTCTCTCTCTCTCTCTCTCTCTCTCTCTCTCTCTCTCTCTCTCTCTCTCTCTCTCTCTCTCTCTCTCTCTCTCTCTCTCTCTCTCTCTCTCTCTCTCTCTCTCTCTCTCTCTCTCTCTCTCTGCCTCTCTCTCTGCCTCTCTCTCTGCCTCTCTCTGCCTCTCTCTGCCTCTCTCTGCCTCTCTCTTTCATCCTCCTCTCTGATAGGTCTGCTAGATAAACAAAAATGTTTGGAATGTTTCGACCCTCACAAAGTGTAGCGCTAAAGTCACAGTTAGGAGGACTATGGGAATTCTGGGAAATCAAAGCGCTAGGATCGAGTGCAGGAGGAGGAGGGTGGGGGGGGGGGGGGGGGCACTAGAGAATCGAGACCAAAACCAAAAAAGAAGGTAATGGAAGGCAGAGAAAAACATTTCAGAGCTATGTGCACAGTATACACAGGGATAAAGATCAAGAGAAAAAACAATCGAGAGAGAGAGAGAGAGAGAGAGAGAGAGAGAGAGAGAGAGAGAGAGAGAGAGAGAGAACGAACAGCCTGGAGAAGAGAGTGAGGAGTAAGAACGGAGAGTGAACTGGGTAGAGAGAAAAACAGCCTAGGGAGACCAGAGAAGAGAGACGTAGATAATATACTAATCAATATAGAGAGAGCTAGACAATGAGTTAGCAAGCTTCGAAGAAAGACGCGTAGAAAGAGAGAGAGAGAGATTAAAAGACATGAGAAGATAGAGAAGGCAAGACAGAGAGGGGACATAAGAAGAGAGAAAGAGAAAAGCCAAGACATAGAGATGGAGAAAAAGAAAGAAAAGGAGAACAAAAGAGAGAGAGAATACAAAGAGCTGAGGTGGAGAGAAAGAAATAATGCAAAGACACAAACACACACAGTGGGAAAGAGAGGGGGGGGGGGGGGACGTGGCTACACGGAGAGCCAGGTTAAAGAGTAAACCTGATGGTGATTGATAGGCAGCAGACTGCTGCAGCGACGTTTTCAGACCTAACCCTGTTAGTGGCTGGTTGTGGTCAATAATCACATCACTGGGGGAGTCTCACACACTGTGGACGGGTCACAGCACGCACACACACACACACACACACACACACACACACACACACACACGTCATGTCATGTCATGAATACTCTACCACAGCTCTGAAAACGACACTGTTCAAAATAATATGAACAACATCAGACAAAACAGTTTAGACATCAGTGCATCTCAAGTAATAATATTGTTTAGCAGTCCCTATTAGTTCCCTAATAGGGAACCAGGAATCCATTGAATAAAGTCGAACCATATTCAGAACTATAACACCAGAGAACAGATTAGCTACAGCACAGTGACTCCAGAGCAGGTTAGCTACGACACGGTGCTCCTACAGAACAGTTTGGCTACAGTACAGGTTAGCAACAGCACATTACTGCTACAGAACAGGTTAGCTACAGTACCACACTGCAACAAAGCAGGTTAGCTACAGAACAGGTTAGCTACAGCACAGAGTGACTCCAGAGCAGGTTAGCTACGACACGGTGCTCCTACAGAACAGTTTGGCTACAGTATAGGTTAGCAACAGCACATTACTGCTACAGAACAGGTTAGCTACAGTACCACACTGCAACAAAGCAGATTAGCTACAGAACAGGTTAGCTACAGCACAGCGCTGCTACAGAGCAGGTTGGCTACAGAACAGGTTAGCTACAGCACAGCGCTGCCACAGAGCAGGTTAGCTACAGCACGGTGCTGCTACAAACAGGTTAGCTACAGTAAAGTGCTAAGAAAAGGCTAGCTACAGTACAGCGCTGCTAAAGAGCAGGTTAGCTACAATATAGCGCTGCAACAGAGCAGGTTAGCTACAGTACAGTGCTGCTACAGAGCAGGTTAGCAACAATATTGCGCTGCTACAGAACAGGTTAGCTCCAGTACATTGTTGAGAACAGGCTAGCTACAGTACGGCTCCTCGACTCCTCAGCTCAGAGGACACATAATGAGGAGGAGGTGGAGTTCGAAGCCCACAGCCATCTGGAGATTGCTCCCCCCGCACGGAGCCAAGACAACGGGCTCTCACTGAGAGAAGGACAGAGGACAGCAAGACTGGAGCTGACTGATATGTCAATGTGTGTGTGTGTGTGTGTGTTTGTGTGTGTGTGTTTGTGTTTGTGTTTGTGTGTGTGTGTGTGTGTGAGACAGAGATGTGGAGGAACAGAACAGTAAACACCATGGCCACCGTTGGGCTTCCACTATCAGTATGTTCTTGTCAACGGTCTGCCCTGTCACATGGTACTCCTTAGCCCCTATTGTCTGTGTGTGTGTGTGTGTGTGTGTGTGTGTGTGTGTGTTAGAATTTTATACAAGTCCATCTGATGAGAAAAGTACAGGAGCCACGCGATGCTGAGTCATTAACCCACAAATCACCTTTCCTTCAGCTCCGTCATAGAAGGCCAAAAGACCAAACAAATGTTGTGACGAACATCAAAGAGCAACGGAGACAAAGACAACAAGGCCTAGGCTCCAAAAACACAAGTGTGTCTCTACCTCTGCTCTGCTCAGGGGGCCTTGAACGCTGCCAGGTGCATCATCATCATCACTCCCTAGACAGGAAGTCAGAGGGGCAACACAACCAGAAGGAGAGGGGTGTGAGAAAGAGAGAGAGAAAGAGAGAGCCAGAGGGAGGAGGAGGATGAGAGCGGGGTGAACAGAATAAGAAACAGAGAAAGAGAGAAAGAGAGAGAGAGAGAGAGACTGCATCCTGACAACAACAACTTGATTACAGCCTTCATCAGCAAGGCACAGTCAGGGTGAGGGAGGGAGGGAGAGAGGGTCGGTGAACCAACCAGCATAGAAACACAACCACTAGAGCAGGCACACCTAGAGAATGCTTTAGGCTAGATCTGGTTCACCGCCACGTTGAGAGAGCAGAGCAAACCAGCCCAGCAGCCTCCATGCCGTATAAGAACACGTTGCAAACCCTGCTGCACGCGGCTCTGCTGCCAGCTCTACTCGTCCTAGCTCTACACTTCTATCGCAAGCCACCTCCCAACTGTAGCGCCATCATGAGTCACAGCCGGTGGAACGGCACAGACCAGCACAGACCAGGATAGAACAGCACAGACCAGCACAGACCAGGATAGAACAGCACAGACCAGGATAGAATAGCACAGACCAGCACAGACCAGGATAGAACAGCACAGACCAGCACAGAACAGCACAGACCAGGATAGAATAGCACAGACCAGCACAGACCAGGATAGAACAGCACAGACCAGGATAGAACAGCACAGACCAGCAGCGAGTGGCTGACATACACCCATCCATACTGCATGACCAGGCAGACCACCAGGCTATTGATCCATGGAGCAGCAGCAGCCTAGTTTGACACTGGAGCGAGGGAGAGCTGCTAGCTGGCTGGCCCGGTGTGCTTCCACACTGTAAGTGTACATGGGCTACGTAGGAGCACACTTTACATCCAGCGGCAAGATCACAGGCTCTAATTGAAAGGAGAACAGAGGACAGCTAGACTGTTGAGTCCTGCACAGCTAATAGCCAAAAGGCTTACACCAAATAGATCACGCGACTTCTTCCAACTTTGAATGAAACCATCGTTGCAATGACCGACAAAACCTTTTGTTGACAAAGCCAAATTGCGGAATTGTGCCCAGGGATGAGAGTTTGATTTGAAATACGTGCGGCCCTTCATCAGAAGTGGATGAGAGTTTGACTTGAAATACGTGCGGCGCGCTGCGTGCGTGGATGTGAGAGGCTTTGAGAGACTCAGGTCACACACACACACCCCCACACACACACACACACACACACACACACACACACAGTGTAGTGAATGAAGCAGGGTGCTTTGCCTCAGATGCACTGGACCAGGTGAGAGGGCATGCCGACTGAAGTGCTCTGAAAAGCCACCGCTCGCACTCTCTCTGTCTCTCTCATGCATTCACGTTGACACCCACTCTCTCTCACACACACACACACACACACACACACACACACAATCCACCCGGGCCACAATTTTTCTCTCGCCGGTTTGTTATTGAGGGGGGGCTGAGCAAGTGTGTGTGTGTGCGTGTGCGTGGGGCAGAGAAGAGGTAGGAGAGTTGCTACTCTTCTGAACGGAGCGAGACACAAACAGGCACTAACACACTCTGTGCCTTGAGTTTACAACCTTTATGGTTAAATGTACCTCAGTGACTTCAAACCACACAAACCCTTTCTGGCTGCTAGGAAAATGTTTTACAGTGTGTGTGTGTGTGTGTGTGTGTGTGTGTGTGCGCGTGTGTTTAGTGAGTGAATGTGTGTGTAGGTCTGGAACTGTGTGTTGGCTGATATGTTAGAGAGAGTGTGAGAGAGAGAGTGTGTGAGAGAGAGAGTGTGAGTGAGTGAGTGAGTGAGTGAGTGAGTGACAGAGAGAGAGATGGGGAGGAACAGAACAGTAAACACCATGGCCACCGTTGGGCTTCCACTATCAGTATGTCCCTGTCAACGGTGTGCCCTGTCACATGGTACTCCTTAGCCCCTATTGTCTGTGTGTGTGTGTGTGTGTGTGGTGTGCGTGTTTACACAGTTTACATTTTATATATTTTATACAAGTCCATCTGACCAGAGGAAACCACGCGATGCTGAGTCATTAACCCACAAATCACCTTTCCTTCAGCTCTGTCATAGAAGGCCAAAAGACCAAACAAATGTTGTGACGAACATCAAAGAGCAACGGAGACAAAGACAACAAGGCCTAGGCTCCAAAAACACAAGTGTGTCTCTACCTCTGCTCTGCTCAGGGGGCCTTGAACGCTGCCAGGTGCATCATCATCATCACTCCCTAGACAGGAAGTCAGAGGGGCAACACAACCAGAAGGAGAGGGGTGTGAGAAAGAGAGAAAGAAAGAGAGAGCCAGCGGGAGGAGGAGGAGGAGGATGAGAGCGGGGCGAACAGAATAAGGGGGAGCGGAACAAAAAGAGGTAGTGAGGGAGAGAGAGAAAGTGGAGAAAGAGAGAGAGAGAGAGAGAGAGAGAGAGAGAGAGAGAGAGGCTGCATCCTGACAACAACAACTTGATTACAGCCTTCATCAGCAAGGCACAGTCAGGGTGAGGGAGGGAGGGAGGGAGAGGGTCGACAAACCAGCATAGGAACACAGCCACTAGAACAGGCACACCTACAGAATGCTTTAGGCTAGATCTGGTTTACCACGACCTACCGCCACGTTGAGAAAGTAAAGAGGATCAGCCCAGCAGACTCCATGGTTCTTTACCAGCCGTATAAGGACGCTGCCAACCCTGCTCTGCTGCCAGCTCTACTCGTCCTAGCTCTACCCCGCTTCTATCACACACCCCACCTCCCAACTGTGGCGCCATCATGAGTCACAGCCGGTGGAACGGTACAGAACAGCACAGACCAGCATAGAGCAGGATAGAACAGCACAGACCAGCACAGACCAGGATAGAACAGCACAGACCAGGATAGAACAGCACAGACCAGCAGCGAGTGGCTGACATACATCCATCCATATTGCATGACCAGGCAGACCACCAGGCAATTGATCCATGGAGCAGCAGCAGCCTAGTTTGACACTGGAGCGAGGGAGAGCTGCTAGCTGGCTGGCCCGGTGTGCTTCCACACCTGGGCTGTGTAGGAGAACCCTTAGCATACAGCGCTCCTTGGATGGTAGGGGTGTAAGAAAATATCGACACCGGAGTATCTCAATATTATTTTTGGTGATACTATATTGATTCTAAAAAACACTATTGATGTTTTGCTAGGTGATGATGATGTTGCTAGGTGATGAGTTTATTAAAAAAGTAGCGTCAACTTTTTTTTTTCCTCAGCTTTTACGCATATGGTGGTGTGTTTTTTTATCCTATGACAGTTGTTGTTGTTTCTTTTTTTTATGACAATATATTGCCTTGCTTACAGTATCACAATATAGAATCATAACCCCTGATCAGCAATACGTATCATACCGCCAGATTCTTACCTAACTCTTTTGGATGGTGGGCACAAACTGCTTTTTCATAATCAGAACTGGCTCGAGGGCCGTTGGGAGTCACCGAGGTTTGGTTACTGAACTTACAGCCAGGTAGCACCTTGATACGGGGTTAGAAGTACTGTTACCTACACCTACCACATTTCTAAAACAAAAGCTGCAACGACCTAACATGAATCTTCTTGACAGAAGACAAAAAAAAAAAGGTCAAACCGGTCTACGCCAGCAACATCCAATTAGAAATGGTGTGTGATTAATTAGAATCTGACAAACGTGTGAGATGAGCTAAGAAACCCAAGACCCAGAGCCGTGCTAATTATAGCAGATTGAAACAGTTGGTTAGGCACCGTTCGTATCAAGGGGGATCTTCCACAATGGAGTGATAGTGGTGGCACTTTGACAGCCTCCCAAAAACCTCCTGTACCAAGCCCTGATCAACTAACTATACATTCCATTGCAGATCCTTATGGTGTTTTGCGACCTACTCTCCACCAAAAACAGCTACGGAAACAACGGCTGTAAAGTGTAAGTAGAAAGGCAGGCAACAGTGTGTGGGTGTGTTTGTGTTTGGCATTGGGTTTTAGGCATGATGATAGAGAGAGAGAGAGGAGGGGGGTAACAGTCTCTCTCTCCTTCCTGCTTCTGATGTCAGTACAGCAAACAGAGTGTGTGTGTGTGTGTGTGTGTGTGTGTGTGTGTGTGTGTGTGTGTGTGTCTCTAGGGAGAATTTAACTCTTTGCTGGTAGACTCTGGGGTGGTGAACAACTCTGCATTCTGAGACAGATAGTGTCTCTGTGTGTGTGTGTATATCTCGGTTGATAGGTGCTACCTTTTCTGCCAACATATGTCTAACACTTCTGTGGAGCTGTGTGTGTGTGTGTGTGTGTGTGTGTGTGTGTGTGTGTGTGTGTGTGTGTGTGTGTGTGTGTGTGTGGTAGGTAGAGCCCTGCCAGAGTATAGACCTATCCCACCACTTCGGAAAGCAGCAGATGGGTCTCCTGCATGTGCCTAACACTTCCTCTCCGTCAGAGCAGTTCCAGACAGATGGAGCAGGATCCAGGACCCGGCTTATCTGCACCACTCCGCCACTTAAAGACACAGGCAGCCCCTATTGCCCTAGCTCAATACCGTTCGCTGTAGATATCAAACTGCCGACAATATATCGGCTAGAAAGAGATAAAGGTTAATGAAGGCTATGTGGGTTACAACAATGAAAGAGAAAAAAAAACAATAGTCCAAGTATTTACGGAACGTAAAACCATAGGGTAATGTCAGAGCGCAAAGGGAGACTATATGCTAACTTGTCATACTGTGTCTGGGTCCCACCAATGGAGTAAAGGTTGCGATAACATAGGCTAAATAAGGACAAAGGAACGTGTCTATGTAGCAAAAAAAGATGGAGAAGACGAGTGCTTCGGTGAGAGCTGTAAATGCACAGACGGATCCATACGTGCCTCTCTCAACTGAAGAGATTAAATAGCTGTCACTGTTCCGATTTCGAGCGGCATGCAAATGCAAAATGCCTCCTCCCTCGCTTTACCGGGTCCTGACCACGTCTGCGCTCGGAGGAGCCAAAGTTGACATGTCGACAATTCACACCAAGCTTAAACGACTCTCGGAATGTCAAATGCTATCCCCTAGATATGCCTCTCCTTGCACGAATAAAATAATCTTTTAATCATACTGATCACATTTGCCTTCAGAGCACGTTGTTACACTTTATGACCAATTTATGGACTAAGAAAGACGACATTATACATGTTTAAACGATGTCACATGAAGTAATGTATTTGCACAAACGTATTCAAAATATACATTATACATATAGCACGTGTTTCAGACAAATTTAAAACCATTTCAAGTAAAAAACTCCCCAGTCTACTTTGCACGTTACAATACATAAAAAAAAATGCATACAGACAGTTTTAATCGTCATATGCATATGTCTCCAAATCAAAACAATCGACGGCACGTTTTTCTTTGCTACTTAGAAACAAAGTAATTGAATAGAATTTTAGTAATCTGTCAAATTACTTACGCTTTTAGTGGATTCTGAATGACAGCCGCCATTTTGCCACAATGTAACGCAATATCAGCGTCTTGCAGTTCTGAGGGAAACCTAGAGGGAAATAACCAATCAGGATTCAAGAAGAATTTTCTGGCCAATAAACTTGCAGTATACACGAATAAGGCGTGGCTTCAGAGGTAAACTGTCAAAATGATTTTAAAGGGTTTCCCTGTATTTATAATGTACACAAACGAATACTCAAGACTTTTAAAGAGACACTGGCACACAGGCCACCCCCTAGAGTGCTGTAGGCTTCTTCAGTATACATATAAAGCAAAAACAAATGCTTGTGTAGCATCAACATGCAAATCCATCAAGCAATAAAGTTAATTATAATTTAATAAGTCATTATAAAATATAATGGAGTGTAATAAATCATGTATAATGATCAAGCTCCAGGCAAATCCAATTTAAGATGCAACAATATATCATCTAGGCTCAAGATATCTAAGCAAGCAGAGAAATATATATCCATGTATTGGTCTATAAACAAATAAGACGAAACATAAAAATGACTTTTGGCAGCCAAAAGCTGATGTGTCTTTAATTGAAGATGAGTCTTGCAGTTTTTGCCATTACCAGCACTGACTAATGACATCAGAATACAGACATTGACATTCTCCCCTGCAGCAAACATTTGATTCATAACTCCTGCTTTTCTTGCACAAGGTATCTCTCCAACAGTACATGGAGTTGTCAAAATAACTTGCACAGCCTTATTAGTTTAATCACATTACATTTGAATGGCTACTCCCATGTAAAGCATCTCCAAGGAGGGCTAGCGGTATGCAACACATGATATTAATAGACATATATTTTGATACAAGGCAGGTTTCTCATTCTATCACTATCTTCATCATCTCACACACGACTTACCCAAAGCGACATACTAGGGATATCAGGGAATATAATCTGTCATTCTCCAGAAGAATTACAATCGATCTGGATTTTTTTTTCTCTTTTCTTTTTCAAACACGCAACATTTTCAAAGGCATCTCCTTGTGCATGGTATAGATTAAAATGTCCAATTAACTAACTATAAAACATCTATTTAAAACAATTTCTGAACAACTGAAGTATTGAAGAACTGTTAAAGCTTTGCTATTGATGAAATACAATTCAATGTCTCCTACCCAACATTTAGGGTATGCACTGGAAAAGTTGATTGTTGGTCAAATAAGCAGGCTAATTAACATCCCAGTATTAAAAAATAAAAAATAAAAATACATGGCAGATGTTACCAAAATCCATCAAATTCCAGCAATGCATGAAGTAAAATAATTGCCCAAAAATAGAAAAAAAAACCACACAAAAAAAGTTGAGAACTTACACAACATTAAATTGACACTGCAGCTAATGAACAAAATAAAATTAAAATAAAAAACACCTCTCAAAACTCAAAACTGTAACGGATGGCTGATTGAAGAAAAGAAAAAAAAAACAAAGTTGTGCTAAATTCCTCCAGAGGCTTTTAACTCTTCAGCCTGTTCTCAAGAACAGTTAAGGAGGCATGCGTGTGACACGTATTCTGGTTCGGAAAAAGAACCAATATGTACTTATTGACACAATTACAGCCGAGGAGGGCGAGGCAGATGACAAATGTCACCTCTGGTGACATTATTGAAATTCAACGTGTGTAAACAGCACGTGCGGAAGTAAATATGACTGTAACAATAATAACAACAACAATATAGGATACGTTAAAGAAATGCCGCGACCTAGTACTAGAGACCATGAGTTTAGATTTCCAGAGATGTACCTCAGGATTTCTAAAAGGCTGCTGTTCTCACAAGCCTATTCATGTCAAAACCTTTGAGTGTTTTTTTTGACAAACATTTGTCACATCTAAAATCTAAAAATGTACACTCCTCAAATATATGTCCATGTTTTCATAAAGCCATATTTCATCATAAAATATGAAATGCACATCAACACAGAAACGCCAACCCGAATGGCATTTTGGCACACCAGAAATCATCCCTTGTTTAAAGGCGCCATTGCCTAATTGTTTAATTCAGGCTGAAGGGTGGGTTACCTGGTTTTTGGCCACGGTAAGCAACAGCTCGTTACCGCTGTTTAAAGGCTTAGTGCAAAAACTAAAAGGTTGAATTAGAGCATGCAATGGAAACTGAAGTAATACCTGCAGCAAAGCAAATATCCCCCTTTCCTCACACATCGCATACATCTGTGAAACAACACATAGTAATAATTACTAATAAACTAAATAGTACAACCCCTGGGGGTTATTTAAAACCAACTAGATATTGTTTAAATAAAACATTTTTTTCTTATTTTTTTCTTCTCCATGGTAGAAAAATATTTCAATAGTATTGTTTAACAAATGAGTAGTGATTTGTGTCAGCGAGAATCTCCGTTAATAACCCCAGTGGTAACATTCTCACTCAGTCAAGTAACATACAAGCTCCTGCTGTTGACCAAGGCAGCAACAGGACCCCTGAAATACTACAAGTAACAAATAACCAAGCCAGATTATAGACCTAACAGCTTCCTTGCCACAGATTCAGAAAAGCACCGTTGGGGTAACAGAGGAGGTGGACGAAACAGAGGAGGACGTACCACAGGAGACGGAGGTAACAGAGGTGGAGGAAACAGAGGAGGAGGAGGAAACCGAGGAGGTGGAGAAACAGAGGTGGAAGAAACAGAGGAGGAGGAAGCCGAGGAGGTGGAGAAACAGAGGAGGTGGAGGAAACAGAGGAAGAGGGAACAGAGGAGGTGCAGGGTAACAGAAGAGATGGAGGGTAACAGAGGAGGTGGAGGGTAACAGAGGAGGTGGAGGTAACAGAGGAGGTGGAGAAACAGAGGAGGTGGAGGTAACACAGGAGGTGGAGGAAACAGAGGAAGAGGAGGAAACAGAGGAGGTGGAGGAAGCCGAGGAGGTGGAGGTAACAGAGGAGGTGGAGGGTCACAGAGGAAGAGGAGGAAACAGAGGAGGTGGAGAAACAGAGGAGGTGGAGGTAACAGAGGAGGTGGAAGAAACAGAGGAAGAGGAGGAAACAGAGGAGGTGGAGGTAACAGAGGAGGTGGAGGTAACAGGAGGTGGTGGGTCACAGAGGAGGTGGAGGTAACAGAGGAGGTGGGGGTAACAGAGGAGGTGGAGGTAACAGAAGAGGTGGAGGGTCACAGAGGAGGTGGAGGGGCACAGAGGAGATGGAGGTAACAGAGGAGGTGGTGGGTCACAGAGGAGGTGGAGGGGCACAGAGGAGGTGGAGGTAACAGAAGAGGTGGAGGGTCACAGAGGAGGTG
>CM030181.1:4457903-4490403 GCA_017639675.1 Aplochiton taeniatus | reverse complement strand
CCAGTGGGCTTAGAAAGGAGGCAGACACTGGAGTTCACTTTGGCTACACTTCTCATACTAAGCCATCGTTGAAAAATGTATTCAAAAACACTTTGTTATTTGGACATGGACACAAAATAGATATGAGTTATTAGAACAAAGTAATTAACAAAATCTGAAAATATATCAACTGTTCAACAAGGTAAAAATCCAAAGCGATATATAAATAAATAGGAGTGGTCTCAAATCCTGACATGGATAGTGGACCAGAAATGTTAAGTCAAATTGGACTGATACTACAAAAAAGATTCAAACAACAAAAGATCAAATATGATAACATGGAATGAAAGCTCTTAAATCAGGAATTAGCTCCAGGGTTGAAACTGTAACTCTTGAACACCTTGTCAACCGTGGCTCTAAAACTATGTAGAGAGTATCTAAGGACCATGTCAATCCCAGGTCTAAAACAATGTCGAGAATCTCTGACTCGGGTCAGCATTTGTTCTACATTTGGGCCTACATTTGTTCTACATTTGGGCCTACATTTGTTCCACCACTCCTCTTCAGTCCTAGTGTGGGTCTTACATAACTCTGAGCCTGTTTGAAAGCAGTGTCTGTGTGTGTGTGTGTGTGTGTGTGTACCTGCAGGGCTTTGAAGACGACGACGGGGGTGCGAGGGGAGCGGGTGGCGTTGTTGTCCAGCAGCAGCTCCAGGCAGCTCTGCAGCCCGGTGAAGTCGGTGGGGGGGTTGGAGGTCCGCGTGCCGCGGTACTTGACGGAGCTGAAGGCGTCGGGGAAACGGCCCAGCTTCCTGAAGCGCTCCAGCAGCAGCCGGTCCACGGATTCGGATTGCTTGTCTGAAATAATGGGAAAAGAAAAAAGGCATAGCGCAGAGAGGGGGGGGGGGGGGGGTTTAAAGGCTGACCATTAATGTCTTAAGTCAAAGAGACAGTGCGCACCCATTGAGTACGGATCACCGGGTCTCATCATGGACCTCCGCCTAAAGGGCACAGGCAGCCCAGATATAACGCGCCACCAGACTTGACTTGATCAGAGTCTGCAATCCCTCCAGGCCACAGCCACCTTGACATTCACATTCACATGGGATAGCGGGAATACAAACATTGTCCGCAGGTTATTTCGACAGGTCAGCTTTGTCTTCGGTTTATGTGTGTTAAACGACTAGACAGGATGCATGGCAAGATGCATGGCAACTCTTTTGGGCAGTGGAGAGATAAACGATAGAGGATAAGGTTTGGCGTAGGGAAGGATTAGGCTGGTAAATATTTGAGTTAAAAGGTGTTGGGGCTAGCTAGCTTTGGCCTTGAGGATTGTTCCTCTGCTAAGTGAAGATCAACACAAAATTATACAAGTTAAGAGAAATCAAGACCGCTGGGGGAAAAATGTTGATATAGAAAGTGCCAAGCTGAGCCATTACATCAGTCACAATGTGAATTTTTTTACTGGAAACTAATCACATTTGGGGATGGCAAAGATACCACTGCATCAGCAAAATCCTTATCTCGTTGGACGTGTTAGGACTCGGTTGGTGTTTGTTTACACAGTTTCACCTTCAGAGTAAAGTTAATCACTACTTCAAACCTGGAGGAAGGTATTCAGACAGCAGGTGTGCTGAGTCTGCTGATGGGTGGAGTTGACAGGGCTTGTTGAAATGCACTAGTGGGTCAGGTAAACGTAGCTCCCAGCAACACCACTGCACTGTCTACATACATGTCCTCCCAATAAAACATTGTCTGTGGAACACTTTGTTTTCTTACGGTCATGAGTTTTCAATGATTTTGATAGATCGCTTTCGTAAAAGTGACTGAACAAAAGCGGAAATTCAACATTGGATATAAAATTGAATTACGGTATAGACTACACCTAATGATGTTGTTTGAGCATAATGTGAGCACATGCCAATTCGTTCAAATACACAGACGGCCAAAAAGACTAATGTAAGTGAAAATAACATAGTCAACGCAAGACAAAGGGTAACAAGATTAAACGACGTACAACAAAAAAATGCCTAAAATAAGCTCAAACATATCGAACGTTTTATAGCCAAGCGGGGCGTGATGTGGAGAGTGGACCGTGTGTACCTGAGCCTAGCAGCTTGGTGTGAACGGTTTCGTGGAAAATGACGACGGCCGGCCCCAGGGTGGACAGCGGGACGTCCAGGCCGCAGCGGGCCGTCGTGGCCTTCAGCTCCTTGGTGAAGTGCTTCAGGTAGGCATCCGAGGCGTCGCCCAGGAACTTGAACAGGTCGTCGTGGAGACGGTCGGCGTGGGTGCGGTAGATGATGAGGTCGGATATGGCCAGGACCTTGAGCAGGAGGCGAGTCCTCTGGCCCTGGTTGTTGCTGTTCCCCAGCAGGCCCTCGGTGTCGATGACCACCACCTTGTGGATGGGGTCCAGGGCCGCCCACACTCCCACTGTGCAGGACTCCTGGGTAGGGGAGGTTTTGAACACTTCTTTGCCCATGAAAAAGGTGTGGTTCAGGGTGTGGGACTTGCCCTCTCCTGTGTTGCCAAAGATGGACACCACTTTGAGGAGCCTGTCCGGCTCACAGTTCAACAGCTTCACAAAAGCAGACTCGTCCTTTACCTGCGGGGGTACAAGAAGAACCAGATGACGTCCAAAATACACAAATCATGATCACAGGTTCCAAAGCCTGCCGATGTAATGTAAAGACTGCATGAGTTAATAGAGGCATCTATACATCATTTAGGGATAGATCATTAAGGGTTCGTTCAATTCAACATTTGGAATTCGAAAAGATATTCAGGCCGACCTATTTTGCTTACGTGAACCCACCTGCATCTCCTCGTTTTCGTCCACCAGAAGGAAGCTGGAGACTTTCTCCATGAGTCTGACTCTGTGAGCATTGGTCTCATCGTCAGTGGGGCCAAAGTGTGGAGCAGGAGCTGGGGCTGGGGCTGGAGGAGAGGCTGGGGCTGGCGTAGGGGACGGTGTTGGAGCTGGGGGAGAGGCTGGTGCTGGGGCTAGCTCTATAGCAGAGGCGCAGGGCGGTGCTATAGTCGGTGCGGGGCTGGCCTTGGCAGCCTTAGAAGGTGGATGATAAGATGTGAGGTGGTGCCTCCTCTTGTTCCCTCCACTGTGGGTGCGTTTCTGGCAGTCATGGCACAGGTTTACTTTGCAGTTCTGGCAGCGGACAATGGAACGATTCCGTGGTCCGTCTTTAGCAGGGCCACCGTTGTTGGCCACTTTATTGCAGTTGTCACAGTAAGGGACATGGTCAGGGCCTATCTGAACCCGCTCATGGTTCTTCAGCTGCTCCTGACTGTGGAGTTCAATCTCACAGCGGACACACTGCAAGTTTTTACACTCTGCACACTCAAATGCTGCCTCCTCTAAGCCACCACAAGCATAGCTCTCTTGACATATCAGACTAGTATTAACTCCCTTTTCTGAAGATGAGCCATGGCCACTCATCCTTTAGGGTGAACTAATACAGTGTTTAGCTGAAAGGAATAGATTGGACTGTAATGCCAACTTCTTCCAATAGCAGAGTGCAAAAACAACAAAGCAAAAATATGATTTGCTTTCATAAGATAAACATGAAACACGATCAGATTACCTATATTTGAGACTAACAAATTAAAATACCCAGCCGTTAGCTAACCTGATATTTCAAGACAAAAATTGGTTGCCAGTTTGTTCGTCAAAAAAACTTAACTAGCTGCCAAAACAAAACAGATATCAGGTCAAGATCAGTTCGCGTTATTAACAGTTAACAGAAAATTAAATTAGCTCGATCAAAACGAAGATGAAATTACTCTAGCTAACTTGCTAGCTAACGTTAGTCACAGCCAACAAAACCAGAAATGTTCCCTGAAAAATGTATGTGCAAATGTTACATAATAGGCTAACGTTAGTGTTTTTAGCTTAGCTAGTTAGGGACATCGGGCTAGCTCTCAAAGTCACTAGCTAACAAGCGAATTATTTTGACAAAGTGACATTCGATCGCATACAGTCACAAGTACTAAAAGACTCAATGCTAAAAACTTTGTTTCTAGATAGCCAGGGTTGATACTATATCCATTAAAAAAGGCTGGCTAGCAATCTAGTTATCGTAACCCTAGCTAAGCTAATCCAATAACAACAACAAACTCCGAGACTGTCGCTCCTTATAAAGCTGCAGTGCTAGCCAGTTAGCCAGCTGACTCAACTACTACTAGCTTGGCTAGTATAAACAATAACAACCAATGGCTGCCAAAGAGTCGGAAATCACCGAGCACCTTAACTAAATAACCAAAATACGAAGAAAATGTTTAAAGTCTGTTCGAAGGGCTCTCCGTTTTGTTATTGCATGTAAACTGTCCCGAAAAGAGTCATTATCTGTTCTTCAGCCCTGTCTGACGATGTCTCTGTTATTTTGTTGTCAGGTCAGATCAGCTGATCAGCTTCACTCAGAGGAGGTAAAATAAACGTGCATGATGGGAATTGAAGTATTTTCATGATTATGCCTAGAGAGCATCTAAGGAAAGTAAGTAGCTTAGCACAAGACAGACGGGGCAGTTGTAACAACTTTTGGTTTTTATGGCATTACTCAAACAGCTCTTGAACTATTTGGTCATCATTTTATGTGGGTAACTGGTATCTGTGTTCAAACCTTGTCCAATCTTACATATGCCCCGATTGTAACAACACAAGTAATCCCTTCATATTAATAAGGACCAAAATAAACTCCCAAGAATATTGATGTAGTTAAAACAATTTAACAACTAATTCCAGTTGTATTAAAACAGCACAATTATTGTTCCCAGTCTTTCTCCCACCTGAAACTTCTCCTTTTTATGGAGCGGTAGACCTACAAGGTCACATGACAAATGTCACGTCGACAAAATATCTGTTACTTTAAATTTCAAGATTTACATAACATTGACATTGGCTAAATCCAAAGAAATGGAAAAACATTTTCTCATACGTTAAACAGGGTTATTATTCACAAGATAATAATTTACATTTTTCATGTCCCGCTGAAAACACACTTATTTGATTTGCATATAACAACACTTTGACAAAACTTAACATTCTTCCTGTAGCCTGAATAAGGCTTGGTGCATATAGGTTACAGTCAACACAGACTTAAATCCACTACTGTTTAAAGACTTTCATTAAAAAAAAGACCCAATCTGGGTCCTGTTCACTAAACTCCATTATTTAGGCTAAGTGAATGAATGGTGTCGATTTTTCTAATGTCATGGATCGAGATCTGGAAGCAACCTCATTTGAGACTACAGTGAAAAGCTGAACCTCATCACCATTATTACCCCCTGCTGGGGTAGATCTCGAATTGCAACAGTAGGAATCTGGAATACTACTCATTACAGATATTCCAATACTTAACAAGACTAACAGTTTATTTATATCTACAATTTGCTGGTTCATTAACCTGAACATTGGACTTATCGAAAGGCATTGTGTATAATACACCCACAAGAATTTACTAATATTCAAATGAAAAACATTTTATATACCATAAGAAACAAAGTATTCAAATCGTCCCCAGCCCTCACAGGCCCCTCCCTGTTGTGTCTGTGTGAATACTAATGCTACTACTGAACTAGTCAGGCAGTAAAATAACCTTATATCACCAATCAATCTGACAACACAACAGAAGTCAACTCAAAGTACAGTTGTATAGAAATCCCAAAGCATTATTACCAACATGAAACCTCTTGACACACAAGGTAAAAGTGATAGTGTCAACTAATAAAAACATGTCCTCTAAAATCAGCTTCCAATTTGAAGGGAAAACAGACGTCAACTTAAACTACAGTATCCGTCAAGTACAAACAATACGACATCAACCCAAACTATAGGCCAAACTTAAACAAGGAACAAAAGGTGTCCTGCACACCAAGTAATACCGTGTCACCCCTTACTGGTGAAGCTCTGAAAATGCAGCTGCTCTCCTACCAGGGCCAGTTAGAAAAAAATGACGCATAAATGATTGGCTTGACAGTTACTGCAACTTGTGGCACAGGGTGTTAAAGAGTATATAATAGTGAAGACTGTATCAGCACAGAAGGGAAAGGTTAATAGTTAGCCTCAAGGATGGAATTCCACCATTAACATTGTATAATACACTTTGATAACAGTTCTCCAAGCTTTTGTGTAAATATTATGTTTTGAATCAAATGTTTTGAATAGAAAACATAGTGGAAAAACTGCAGCCTTCGAAATAAAAGCGATGGGCTATTAGCTGTTCTGTGGGCTTGAAAACATTGTATGTGCTAGACTTTAATTTAACTCTGAAGGTACAGAACGGATCTAGAAAGAAGTATTTTAGGACCCGCAGGGAAAAGCTGTTCTGCTTAAGAGGAGACCATAAAAAACGTTGTGAGGAAATCTATTCAATGTAAATCAAAGTTAAACTATGATCCGAATATAAAATAAGTAATCATCAACCAATCTGACCGTAGAAGCTGTTAACTTAAACAGATACGGTGAAATATTTAAGCATTTATACTGACAAGAGCGCTTTTTTAACACAAGGTAACATTTATCGTTAGCTAGCCTTCATATAAGATGAGGGATTCACAAGAAAACAATTCATTATAGGAAAAAAAAAAAACTCCAAAGAATATGTCATCAATCAGCCTTAAGAGATTTACTTTTAATCCATTCATTTTGTTATTTATAAAATGAATTGTGGCCTATATTAAGTCTAATGTCCCGTAATGCATATGTTGAAAAGGAAAACGCAGCATTATCAGTATTTTTCCGATGGTCATCTATTCCATAATATAAACTTAGTAGTAGAGAAGTTCCCCGTTGCTTAAACATACAATTGTCTTTTGTTTATAGCTGTAAAATGTCAACAATTTTACCCTTGAATTAATCAAGATAAGTTATTGTTTATGCTAAATCTGGTAATAAAGCGATCATCAGTTATTTATAAATGTACATCCTCTTCATAAACATGAACTGAAAGTTTCTCATAAGTCTATAAATAACTGCTAGTTGAAATAACTATGATGGTTTTTAGCAGTCAGTTGTGCATTTTAATTTCAGTCATTCCAATATTAATCTTTAACTTTCTTTTATAGGCAAGTGCCATGCATAACCTTGACTATAGGTGACAATGTTTATCCAATCTCAAACTACTGTACAAACTAGCTAATGGCTTCATCCAGCATACAATGAGGACCTATCATAAATTGTTCCCTCTAAGTATCCATTTATTGACTCAGTTTGTCTAGTTGTAAGTATGTCATGCCAGTGTATCTAGAGTTTGAGTTCTGAATCCTTACAGGTAGCATAATGTTTTTTATTAGACAATCAAAGTTATGTGGGCAGCATACAGGAACATTTTTACATTTGAATCTCTTTGAGATTGAGTATGTAATGTGTGTCTATACTATGGGTGCCAGTATTTCTTCCCTGACTGGTTCATATATTGGTTGAACCGGGCCGAGTTCATGACGCGTGACACGGTCAGGATAGTGGGACATTTTTTAGGGGAAAATGTAAAATTAGACAAATGTGTTCCTTATCTACTGGAGCCTGCAGGAAGCTGGGAAAGCATTGTGTTATAAGGCCTCCATTTCCTGTTTGCTATGGTTTCCAATTCTCACTCTTTCATTCTCTTCTCTTCCCTTGTTTCCCTGCCACCTCTGGTCCTCCCCTCTTTCCCTGCCACCTGCAGTGTGACTGATGGGAGGGTGATTCCTGAGGGGAACTTGACTACATCTGGACGGCCCCTTTCCCCATCTCTTCCACCAATCACCTTCTCCCAGGCTGCCTTGCTGTCACCAGCTGACCTCACCGTGGTTCCTCAGTCCAAGGTGACTGTCACACACAGGAAACAAACCTTTATATCTCAATATCACACCACAGACCTTGAAAAACTGATACTGTAGCTGCATTTTTTTTTTTTTTTTTTTTTGGCGTGTGTATTTTTGGCTTCCGTTTTTCTCCAGTTTGCCATTGAAGTAAGGCGCGATGTTTGGATGGACTTAGCCAAAGTCTGCATGTCCCAACCTGCTCTGTAGATGTCGCCACTGATCTGCTGAAAGCATGGTGAGGCTACAGCTCAGAATCAAGCCATGTTTATTGCTGTCCGCCTCTGTGAGCCAGCACATGTTTCTCTTAATGCGTTCCCACGGTCTGCGGGAAGTGAGATTAGTATTAGTGGACCCTGCATGATTTGAGCCAGGGAAAGGGACACGGATTTGGAGAGGTAATCTGCTTAGTAATGGTCCTTGACTGAACGTGAGCGGGTCACCGGATCAGCAGAGCCTGGGGAATATCGAGTGAGGCGCTGTGCAGGACGGAATTAGAGAGTTGACAAGAACAGAAAAGACACATCAGAAGTGCCACGGCCTCCCTCTTAGGTGACAGTTGTGGTCATATAATTAAAAAGAGTAGAAAAGCCATGCATGTTTAACTTAACAGTCTTGAGAGGCAGTTTAAAAATGAAACCTGAAAAACCTGATTTTGTTTTGTCGTGTGCCCTCGACAAAATGTCACTCGATAATGGGTGAGCCATGTTAGGACACACAAGTGTTATCGTTTCTACAAGTCCTAGTTCTATATGCAAGTGTCCCCACAACGTATCCCACACAGGCAGCGATCCCACAGACGTAAACAGCTTTCACTGTAGCATTGCACTGTAAATACAATACAGAACATCCCCCAACCCCAAAACACTGAACTAGATCTGTGCTCAATCCGCTCCACGGTAAACCCGTAGTCAACTTCCCCATCTTAGCCTTCCAAATAGAGAAAAACAATGGAGAGATGGATTGAAAAGATTACATCCTTTAAGCCTGCGATCAAAATGGCATAGATATGTGTTTTTTTGGGAGGGGAAAACAAGTTGTTCTCACGGGCCATCAAGGGATAAACCGTTCATTTGCATAAGATCTTCCTGTATAATGTGCATTTTAAAAGCAAGGATGCCTGGACTCTTTAGAGTAGAGAGGATTAGTACAGGAAGCTTGTAGTACACAAGATCTATATAGAACCCCCCACCCACTCCCACCGTCCATCCCCACCTCTAAATGGAGCGTACCCCTTTTCCCTTTCTAGGGAATCAGCAACTTCAATTATGATGTTTCGCTTACGATATTTCTTTGTGTTGCATTTATAGAACCTTTTTAACTTGGGATTGTGTACTGCAACATGTATTGTATGTATTATGCAACTTCAGTAAATAATTAATATGTTATTGTTTCATACCAACTGTCAACATACTGTGATGGTTATATTTCAATTCGATCCAAAGTGCTGCATCTGAGTTTTATCAAAGTGGAGACATTTTCCTCCCACCGGTCGACACTTTTATAATTATAATTTAGTTAATTTCATCAGCTGAGGCACGAAGGGGAGTTAGTAAGAATATGTATGAAGGGCTCGCCCTTTGACCTTTTACCCGTCTGCGTTTCACCTGTGTTCCAGCTCTCATTACATCACATGCTCCCTTAATAACAACAGGAAAAATCTAGGACAACTCGTTGATTGCTCTCCAAACTACAAAATACTGCCTTTTCAAACGGATAAGCAGTGGACAAACAAATAGGATATCCCCCATACACACCCACACAGTTTTTATTAATGAATTCAGGAAACAGGTTTTGATCATGTTTAACTGATCAGCCAAACTTCAAATCAGTTTCAAGTTTGACATGTATTTGTTTGTTTGCTTTTCCAAATCCTTGTTTTGATGGTGTTGTTTGCTATGGGGTCACTACGACAGTGGTTTAGATATCCTTAAGACGGAACAAATAAAATCAGATACACCCAAACTTTGTTTATTATTATTATTACATTATTTTTACACCACACACTCCAGCTTGATTGGGTGGAAGGTAAAAAAAAACAAAGAAACTTCTTCCCTATTGGTGGGACTAGAGTAGGCTTCCAACAGCATTGAATGACCCCATCATGGCTATTAACCTTTACTTAACCCTATAGGTCAATCTATGGTGTCTGTATCAACCTGTATCAAACATTTTGATTGAATGCTTTTCAGTTTGCATGACAACCCCAGCTTACTAAAGCGTTTACATACAACCTCTTAAAATAGCCAGAGTAGTCAATCCACGACCCGTGTTAAGATAGAGAGCTGGTATAAAGGAGTTCTCCATGAATTGTCTTATCACTGAGAAGAACACAATCTTATTCATTGGCGTAATTGGTGGATTATCATGTTGGAATTGCTTGCTCATCATGCCTTTCTCAACCTTGTTTAGATGTCGACAGTTACTAAACATTTCGCAAACAAATTGTTTCTCGCTAATGTCACTTCTTGTCTCCTGATTCTTTACCCAGCCGAAGCTTAAAATAAACGTGTCACCTAACACCGCCCTTGGACTCCCATTGTAGCGTCTGCCGTTAGGAACAGCCCTGCGATCCCAAACCGCTGCGAGTCTGTGGGAAAACCAATCTCCCCATCCTGTCCTTTGAGGGGGAAAAGGCTGTCCAGTAAAATGGCCGGATGCTGGTACGGCTTGATAGTGATACTGTGCCTAAGTGATTCAGAGGGCTAGAATCCACATTTAAGTGTTTACAGGCCCTGCATAGATGTCAAGGGGCCATCATTATCTGGCCAGCCATCTCTGAACTTTGTTGGCAGAGAAAGGTTTAAGGAAAGTCAGAGAACATTGGCCAGTGCAGGTTTTTTAAGACCAGCAAAGCTAAACAAAGATATTAGTCAATAAATGTGGGGGGAAATGTTTACAAAATGCACACATTTGGAATTAATTATTTGGTTTTCACAATTTATTTATTTTTTAGTTTGGTGTCCACTGTTCCCTTTCTGTAGAGACAGACATTGCCCCTCAAATGTGTATAATGTCTCCAACCTACTGCCTACGTCTACCTATAGCAGGATGAGGTCTAGAAGATACAGCATCGACTTTGTGTCTTTATACTGTAGTGTAGTTGGAAGAGGGGGGGGGGGAATCTATTAATTGCTTTACTGTTTCAGAAAGATTATGAGATATAACGATCAAAAGGTTTCCTTAGAAATGTTTTTCTTGTTCTTGCCGTTGGCTTCCTTTAAGTCTCACATTCAACGTGATCAACAGGGGGTGCTCTAACGTTACTTCTCACTATTTCCATCGTCTCTCAGTGCCTATCCTACACAACTGTGGTCCGATGTCGTAGCTGGATATCGTCGTAGCTGGTAAAGCTGCTTCAACTGTTCTATATTATGTCAGCAACCTGGTCTGTGTTGACAACCAACATGGTCTTAATGATGTGAGGGAGATGTTATCTGTCACGTCAGTGATTGGACTGCATGGTCCAGACAGCACTGTGGTGCAAGGTGCCCATAGGGCCTCTCCAAGGGGGTTGCTGTGTAAACACGCATTGTGTTTTGTTTAACGAACGCACAGCAGACCTTCCTCTCTTTCTCTTTCTCTTTCTTTCTCTCTCTCGCTCTCTCTCTCTCTCTCTCTCTCTCTCTTTCTCTCTTTCTCTCTACCTCTCTTTCTCTCTCTCTCTCTACCTCTCTTTCTCTCTCTCACTACCTCTCTTTCTCTCTCCCTATCTCTCTCCCTCTCTCTCTCTCTCTCTCTCGCTCTCTCTCTCTCTCTTTCTCTCTCTCTCTCTCTCTTTCTCTCTCTCTCTCGCTCTCACTCTCTCTATCTCTTCTTCTATCTTTTTTTTTCTTTCTGGTCTTTGATTCCCAACGCACTAAGAAGAAGTTTTAGAGATGGGCTATGTTCGGAATTGCCTAATCTACTTCCTTAACATACTAGTGATGCCCCTACCCTAAGCCAAACAGTCTTGTTTTACCACAGGTAAATTGTTATGAGCTATCGGTGGGAAAAAGCTTTCAAAGATTTCTGGGCTATCAAATGCGTTCCTGGTTCTTGCTAGCAAGTCACCAACCTATGAATTCCTATACAAGGGCGGATGAAGAACATATCTGGCATTTTAAGTAGCATTTTCTTGGAATTGGAAACACCCTTGGCCATGAGAAATCAATCAAACGAGAAAGAGAGGACAAAGACGTCGATTGAGAAACAACCTCGATCTCCTCTTGATGCTGTGGAGCCTCAGGGCTCCACTCCTTGCACAGCCCCCCTCAGGTAGGGGTGGGTGGTGGCCGTCTGAGCGCCTGAGCACCTGCATTAAAATAAGATTCATGGAAGGAAATACGCCGCAGGTAAAGTGGCGATACCTACTGTGACGTGTGGCTTCATGACACCACAGGTTGCTTTCTGAAAAGAGACAAATGTATCGAGGACATTTAACAGTTTGAGATGTCTTTTTCACTAACTAAGCCAAAACAAGACAGAATATGTTCAAGTATTTCTACAAAAGATATGTGTCGCTGCGATATATCGTTGGACATGTAAATTGCAGTTGAAGCTGAATGTTGTGTGCATGTTAGGTGCTCTGTCTGTTGTGCTGGTTCTTTGTCTTTGGCAATGATTGGGAAAGGGCTGCTCCAGAGGCTGTTAGTGATGGTACAGATAGATGTTGACGCATCCCAGCAATGATTGATCAGAGGGGCATTATGGGAATGGGGAGATGGATGAGGCTGTTTCGAATCTCGTTGCCATCACTGGACAAAACAAGTAATTCGATTACTATAGCAACTTTAATTAGATAATTGGTAGTTACAGCGAATCAATTATCGCTATGATGTTCACGATACACTTTCTGTATTTACCTGAAACCATTTACTCAGTAGCCTAAGTCAGTTTTCAGTTAGTCACATACTTTTATGAGCCTTAAAGACAAATATTCAAAGCTTTAGAATAAGATGAGCCTACAGCTACTGTCGCTGCCAGTCAAATGGGATTTGGACACTTTAATTAGGTACTGCAGAGTGGTTAGCTACAGATCTACCCTGTTGTTACAGTGTAGAATTAGCTACATGTGCCTTAGGACCCTTTCACACCGCCCTCGTTTGGTCTGGACTTGGTCGGACTTTTCAGTTTGACCCGAACCAAAATTACAGGCGTGAAACCTCCCCCGGACCACGGGCCGGACCCAACAGCTGAAATTTGGTCCCGTGAAAAGAGGTGGTCTCTGTCCGTATCAAACTGGACCATGGTTTGGTTTGTTTCCAGTGCGAAACCGTATTTTTTTTTTTGTGGTTCGGACTTTCGGGCGGCAGGTTAGAGAGACAAAGGATGGGAATTAGAAGGCGTGGCGGTAAGAACAGTCAGGGCCTAGTGGCTCCTATGTCACAGTCGGGTGACCTACTTATCTCTGTAATATTTAGGCAGAGCTACAGAGTAGCACACTCCTTGCTCTGTCGTCATGGAAAATCTACAGCCAAGTCTGTGCTGGAACAACTGGGCACAACTATTGCTTAACTATTCTCTGTAGCTTCTAATGACCGTGTTGCAACGGTGGCTCATGATTTAATCTTTCTAGCCCTATAACTCCTGTCTGTCTGGTAGCAACAGTAGGTACGGTAGTTCATCTAATGATTGCGAAACCTCACAGCATGAATAACGTGTGTGTTTATTCCTCACTTTCATATCATATCATTTATTTGTCTGAGTAGATTTACTTTGATGACCACGGTGTGTGATGACTCCCAGGCGACACTGTTCCATTCTAACCTTCTCCAAGGGCCCTCCAATGGAACCTGCTGAGGGCATTTTATTGATCAGTCGGCCATGACGATCAGCCCTTCTTAGAGCAAGTTAATGGGTTTCTTATGTTATGATGCTGTAAAATAATCCCTATCTTTCTTTTAAATATAATACAATATTAAGTACACTTTTTATTTTCTGTTATTAAAGCCTATTTTTCAGGGATTTTCTATGTATTTTATGTCTTTATTTAATACATGGTAGCAAACCTTATGGCGATGGGTTGTCTAAGGTACAGATATACAAGCATCTGTAGCAGTCCCCCTACAGTGTGATGTGTGACAACAAACAAAATAAAGATTTTAGAATTTTTTTTTGTCTTTTGCTTTGGTAGTGTGTGAACTAAAGTGTGCTTTATACTCTGAAAACAATATAACCACGCCACAGAGAGTCCTTTCCCTCAGTTCAAATACAACAGATTGTGGCTTCAACGTTTATAGATTTGGCTTGTTATGTCCGTATGTTTGTAACTCTACATTAGGATTCTGCCCTCTCCCTGAGTTGTGGTGTCTGTCTTATTTTGGACCATATTTTTAAAGTGTGATGGCCGAAATATAGGGCACACAAAACAAATTCATCATTAGGTGTGGCACTGTAACTGACGTCCCATTCCTGTCTGAGTCATCATCTATCTCCCTGAAAAGAAACTTCATGCGCTGTTGTTAACAGGTGTTTACGCCTAACACCCTCTAATTAATGTAACAGAGCCATGCTTTAGCATAGATACCAGGCAAGACAAACACGGCAGATTGACAGTCAGGATTAGACCAAAACACTTTGTCAACTCTGCTCCTTCCGATCCATCTCCTTCTACGAGTGTGTAACCCTCCAGTCAGCTAGTCGGTTTGCTCCGTTCTGTTTTTCTTTAGTTGCGTGCTTTGGGGGTGGCCCCAAAACCTTCCTGGGGTTAAGAGCGTATTCTAGGAATATAGGTCGCTGTGCTGGAGGAGGAGCTAAGAGAAAAACGTGATCGCAAGAACACTGTGTTCCAAACTGCTGACACTGTGAGGCATGCGGTTGTATTTATGTCGCTGGTCATTGATACATGATGACATGGACACACTGTCCTATCCACATTTACCCCACGCACATAACAACATGCAAACACACTCGCAAACGTACTGTGTGTGTCCATGCATTTACACACACACACGCACACACACACACACACACACACACACACACACACACACACAAAACCACATTTTGTGTTCACGTGCTTCTTGGTCATCGATACATTTACACATGGACACAGTGTCTTGTTAAAACATGTCCACAGACACACTGGCATACATGTCTTATGCATCAACACACATACAAATATTTACATTTACAACCTAAAACATACAGTTCACGCACATACAACAGCAAATTTAACCACACACACAAACAATCCCCCAACACACACACACACACACACACACACACACTGCATGACCCTTACCACGGCAGGTGAAAAACAGCACGGCTATTTTGACATCAGTGACGTCAAGCCAAGTTCACAGCCAGGATCCAGACATTCAAGCTCATTCTGTTCATTCATTCAGTGTTTCCTCTCAACCGTGGCACTCTTTTAATCGCTCTGGACCTTTGATAGTGTGGCTCGGATGAGCTGGCAGCTCCTACCTCTACCAATACGTGGACATCCAGTTACATAACAAAGTGTGTGTTGGTGTTCTCGGCAAGCGATAGTGTATCTTTACGTTAGGGTCACAGGACATTCTGAGCCTTGCTAAACACTTCTCCCTCCCAAACACCAAACAGCGAAATGGCAATCCTGCCATAACACTATGCTTTCATTGAGTGTCAGAGTTCTTTATGTGTTTGTTCATCCAATAATATAATATTTACACATTTAACTAATAGGCCAACATTAAATTGTTAGATCTTTTTTTTTATGTTATATACATATTAAAGGAAGAAATAATGATATTGCTTCCCCAAATTGGGCACTTTTTTAGTATTTTTGTACCCAGTAGAATAGCTTGCATACCATAGACGTTGTAGCTGGATATTGCCTTGCCATGTGATATGGGAGCAGGAGACTTGTATGTGGTCTGGAAACGTATATGTGGTCTGGCATTCAGCCAGGAAACATAAACATGATATATTTAACGTTTGGGGGAGCTGACTCGCTGTCCGGGAAAATGCTGTTGCTGCATGTTGTAAGAAAACGTGCAGGGTACAAAAGAAACTTACACTGCAAGTTTTTTCCCTCCAAATTACTTGAACTTTTCAAGCACTGTGTTTGAATATTTTTTTTATTTTGTTTGGACGTTGTTTCTTAAAATCACTTTTGTTAAAGGTATTTGTTTAGTAAATATAACTTGAATCTCTACGAAAATAATTTAAGAAAAGTAATATAGTACCGCAAACTATTACGTCAATGTTATTTATTCAAACGTAAACAACACAATATTCCAAAAATAGACAAAAATATTCCCGATCCCTTTTATAACAAATGTAAACATTTTTTTTGGAAAGACATGGAATTAGAAAATGTGCAAGGAGCAAAAAACAATATTGTTAACTCACAAGGTTGGTGGGCTTGTGTGATGCATTTGACTTATTTGATCAACTATCTCTCACCTCGAATGCATTAAAGATTACATTTCATCATGACCATCCACTCAGAAACTGTATGTCGGGTGTTCGGACCCTTTTCCTTCATAGTGATATCAGAACCATCGTTTTTTGAGGCACTCTCTCATATTTACAGGTGAGTGAAAATGGGCCTCTCCACAGGGTAGGGCCCTCTTGTAACAAGCACTGAAACAGTAACCTTATAGTTACTGGCTGAATGAACTACCCACCAAGGCCATCATAGAGGCACTGACAGACAACAGGGGTCACAGTACAATGTCACCACATTGACCTTTTTGTTTTCAACATGGAGTGACTTGCCTCCTACAGGCTTTTCGTTCCTTTAGCAGTTGTGCGCTGATTGTTCAAACGGTTGTTGTTATTTTTCACAGCCCGAGAGAGACCTGACGGCAGCCTCGATGGAGAAAAGGTGCTCGTCCTCAGCCTCCGGACAGGACAGTCTCATGAACTCGGCCAGGCGAAGGAGGTACTCGACGTTGGGCCCCGTGTTTCCTCTACAGAGGGCAATCTGCGCGGCGATCTGGGCGGGCGTGGCAGGGCCGAGGTAGGTAGGGCTGTCCGAGGTAGCGATGTAGACCAGCGCCTGGAGCGTACCCTGGTCGGGGTCCTGAGAGGTGAACTCCACCACCTCGGTCAGGTAGCCTCCCAGCACCGTCTCACGGACGTTCAGGTACTGGAGGGAATCCTCCACCTGGGCGCCTGTCACCTCGTAGGCCACGCCCCAGGTGCACGCCTGCAAGAGCAACCAGGTGGACAAATAAGATATGATGGCACTAAGGTACATGGAAAGCTGACTGAAGTCCAAGTGACCTTTAAGAAGCTGCACAACTATATTGGGGGGGGGGGGGGGGGGGGGGATAGAATCTTCAAGGTGGTACTGCATGCCAAATCCATTGTGTAAAGTGTAGTTTGAATGTTGAGAATACTTACATTAACATCCTTTACTAGTGTCACCACTCTGCCTGGCTGTGGATAGAAGACAGGGAGACGATTCAAGCCTGTGTTATCTGAACATATTCAGTTTGTCATCATGTGATACTTTAACGTTTTACAACCATTGTGATTACAAATAAATAGTCAGAAAAAAATCTATAATTTTACGTTTGAATGAATTAGGATTTGTCTGTACACTTGAAGCAGAGTCTAGGATAAATGCTTGTAAAAACTCACCATCTCTTCGTCTCCTCGATGGAAATTATCCCCATGCCAGAAACGTCTCTTGTAACCTTTGATGTAACCAATCTTACTCCTTTTGTACTTAAAGTCTGGTTTCCATACCAGTGAGCCATAGCCAAAAATCCACAGACTACTCTTTCCCGATATAATGTCACGTGGCTTCATTCAAACGGTTGGGCTCGTCTGAGTGTCTCTTAACCAAGCAAGTAATAAACTGATAGACTAGATTATGGTTGACTTTTTTAGCCAATAAATAAGCATTTGTCACGCTTCATAAGGCTGCCAACTAGGTCATTTATTTTCCTATCCATTACTACTTACTGTTTAACCGAGTATTCATCTAATGTCCTTGTATCTTTTAAAACTCACTTTTTGAGTCGCAGTGGTCAACTATTTAAAGCCGAATTGTTGCTTAAGTGAATTGTTCACTGGTTCAGTCAAGTTAGCCAGTTCTAGTACTATCAGCAGTCGACTAGCTCTTAGTGCCTCTGTAGTTACTGTATCTCTATGTTCAAGCACGTGTATTTGTTGTTCAGGACACGTCATACGACATTCTCGACCAATGGTATAATCGAAGGGCGGGGTTATAAAGGAAGACAACAATGTAGGAGAAACACTTTCTAGAAACAGGGCAATCATTTTTTGCAGCGCACTGTTTGAAGACAATATAATTGATAGGTTATCCTACATTTCGATGCTAATCCGATGTGTTTCAAAACTACAATTGTATTTGGATATCGTTGAAGGTGCAGCCTTAAAAAGGAAAAACAACCATGCAGGAAGAGTGAGCAAACTGTTCCTAGAAACCGACAATCCTTTTTTTGGCAGAAAGCAGACAGTAGCCTACGCTGTAAAAAGGATTGGTGGTTTCTAGGAAGAGTTTGGAAACCCACATTTCTATGGCAATCAGTGTTTCAACACTACAGTTGTATTTGGATTGATGTGACAAATGTTGTTTTAGTGCAGATAAAACTAACGAAGTACCATCACACGTTTACCAGGAACTTTAGCAGGGTAGAGCAAGGAAAGATCAACTGCCCGTTTCGTACTCAACGTGGTTGCATGATTGACTCAGGCTAGCTTGCTAAAGCTAGTTTAATGTAAGAAAAGCTAGGTCTACTATATGCCCAATGTGCCGATGCTATGGTTTGGCAATATATATATATATATGTATATATTTTTTTTAATTATTATTATTATTATATATATTTTTTTTAAGTAAAACCTGTCTCGTGCTAAAGCAGGGAACACTGGCTTTTAGGTAGCCTACATTTTTATTGACATTGGCGACAGCAGCTCACTTGAGTAGTCTACTAATGTTGGATCAGTCAAATTAGTATTAATAATAATATGGCGTTTGATTAGAACATGATTTCCGTGTCATTCATTCCTTACATAGACGTTCACCTTATAGTGAACGGAGCGATATTTCGGACACAGCCTCTGACACCCAGGTATCTGGCAATCACCACCATGGCTCCTTTTCAGTGGCTATGTTCGGAATCAAAATACATCAAATTAAGGAGGTGTGTGAAAAGTAGTTTTGAGAAATTTCAGTTTGAGGCTATGCTCATATACCCGCTACTGCCCCCAGGCGTAAGCAAGTATAATTGCATCCCCTCTACTCGACTGTGGAGTTGTAGATGCTTCCATACCTTCACCGTGAAATCAGTAAATAGATGTTTATGGATAACAATGATTGTATCACACCCAAGGCCAGAGTGTAACTTATGTCTTTGTGGGTCTGTTCTGGGTCTCTGTGTGATTGTGATCACGCTCATCTAGCGAGGAGGGGGGGGGGGGGGGGGGGGGGGGGGTATATGCTAATTTCCTAACTGATGTCGGGGCCATACCCCCAAAACTTCTGCCTGGTTTGGTTAAGTAACTATACCTCTCCCACCTCTCTCGTGATCAGAAAGCTGGCATTGCTCCAAACGAAAAGAACAGCTGGACGATAGACTACTGAATATGATGTGTTTCAAATCTATACTGTACATGTTCGGTTGTCCCTTTTAGAAATGACCCATGCTCGACACCTCATTTGGACCTCTTGATTTTGAATATCTCTCTGTCTTGCTACCATGTCGTTGCAGTAATACAATTTTATTTTGGTGAAATTGGTGTCATGTGCTTTTAGATTACGAAAGCAGGAATGATTCTCACACGCTCTCAAGAGTCATTTACAGTTTTGTTTTTATTGGATACATCTTTTATCTGAACCATTTTCTTCCATTGGTCCATCAAGAACAGTACAGTCCTGTTCGCTGAATGATTGTGAGCACATTGATTTCACACCACAGACACATCTCTGAAGACAACTGGCAGTGACCATATTACACATGCGACTTTGAGAGCTGCTACAGAGTTCACCACTATCTACACCTTACCGCCTTTTCACGTCAGGTAATACGTTTTAACTGAAGGGTTCTTACTTTTTCCAACATAGGCAGATTAATATTTGACCACTGACACTCAACATTGAATGACACCAACAAACAACAGTGTACCAGATATGTATTCTCCCTTGTCTATGCAAACATCAACAACAACGTTTAAAAAATAAATTTTTGGGCGCCAACTTAAAAACAGATATACACTTCAGTCCTCTAATCTTACAATATAAATATACAACATTATATACAAAATAACTTTATAAAACATACAAAGATCAGTGCTTCATAATATTAAATGTGTAATGAAATACCAATCTTACAAAATAATGCATTGGTTCAGTCAACTAAATTGAAGGCGTTCTTGGTGTGATAGTCTAGACTTCATGCATTTTTTTCTTAATCTTGCATAATAGGAACAACTGACGTCATATGCTTTACCTCTGGCCTGGCTTCACCAAATGCATCATTTAATGTCTCTTTATGACCAATGATTTTGTTGTGCAAATTATTAACGGGGCACACATTTTTCTCTCAAACCGCAACTTAAGGCTTTTGATTTGGGCAACATACATTCTTGATCAATGTAAAAAAAACAAGACAAAAACAATTTTAAATTGCAAAAACTGATATAGGACTCCTATTAAAATGAACCGTTTACAGTGGCACCCCCATTCCCCCCTTAATTTTTTTTACTATCAATGTTATACTTTTTCTGATTAAGTTTTATGATAATCTTGCACAGAGTGTCGCTGAATTTCTAAAATGTTGTTTTCTCATAACCTGGTTGGCAGGAAGTAGATTGTTTAATTCTTTAAAAGGGGTGGGGGGGGGGGGGGGGGGGTTAAAGGAACCATTTTCCTTCTACGGAGGATCATGTTGGCAAAAACCCAAGAGGCCTGCTCCCTCGACGGCCAGCCCGGACCATGACCTGCCCAAGGCCATTGTCTGACACGCTGAAGGTGTAAATGTTTTTAAGCCAGGTTTGTTTTATTATTTCTCATAGTCTCTTCGGTCCCTACATTCTAGCAACACTTGGGAGTCAGGTTCAGAAGTTGATGTCCGATTACATCAAGAGAAGAACACTGTCAGGGTCCAGTTATCAAGTCTTGAAGAGCAGCAACTTGTAGTTAAATAAACCCTAGTCTTTCTACACTTGTAAACAGTCCAGAAGACATCAATCTAGGCAGATATCTTCCATGTATTATACCTATAAGAAAGACAGAGTACTTTAATTAACAGTAAAACACATGCAAAAGGAAAAACACAATATTATTTAAAACCATGTTTCAAAATACTTAATTGTGTCTGAAGTGAAGTAAATAAACTTGATAGTACAATTAAACATGATTAATAACATTTGGGACGTGCTTGGTGTGACAAACATTCATAATTGCAACAATGGGACGTGCTCACCTCAGTTGCTATGACACACTCATGTTTCTCCTCTGCTATTAGAAACACAGACTGGTACATCAAATCTCTGGGAGAAGAGATTGTTGAAACTTTACACTCCTCTCTGTTTCTGTTAAAGCCAATAATACATTTCAGTATTAAAACATATCCAATAACCTCTAGCAATTTCAGATAACTGTTGCAGCAGAAACCTACTGTATCTTACAATGTAAATGTTAAAGTATGGCTGTCGCCAGAGGGATCATGCCCATTCACAACCTCAATTGTTTGAGAGATTGGTTTGAAATGAAATTCAAGGTATTGCATTTATATACGCTAATATAAAAGCGACATACAGTAAATGGAGTTGGGAATCTGTGCCCCCTCAAAATAATTGGGTGTATGATGCCTCTGACTATCAGGGCTGTAGCTGGTTGGTGCTCGTGGTCCCAGATCTTTTGATATGATCATATATTATAAGTCTTTATACATATATAGTATACCGTTGTAGTCAGTGTTTCGTTTTTTGAGCAACCAAACATCACTGCAATCCTGGTGGCTATTATACTTTGCCATTTGTTATCAGTGATTTCAAATGAGTGGACTGCTAATGGCTGTTCACATCAAATTCCTCCAAAGGCAATGTATGTTTGGTGGCTCTTTATCTACTGCAAAGTGAAACAGGAACTACAGTTATTTATACGCTCGACTACAGGCTAACGAACAATGTGTCAGCCATCTTAGGTGTCCCCGCCCAAACTAGCATGGAACCAGAGACCATGATCTTTCTACCTATTGTAATTCTGTGGTTTGTACAACTGGATTAAGATCACACTTACCAACTGTAATTCTTGTTACTGTTCATTACAAATTAGCAACGTATATGTTCTTGTCGAATTGTTTTATTTGCATCACTTCGTAGCAATTTTTAGTTCATTGTTGTTTTTATTATATTATAATTATTTTATTACTTGCTTTGTATGTGCCTGCTTGCCTCATGTAAAACTCTTTGAAATACCTATTGGTATGAAATGTGCTATACAACTACATTTGTGTTCTCTTTCCTGGCTTGTGCCTTACCTGTAAATTCTATTCAGCGGCATTTTTTCTTTGATCATCTTTTTGCAGTTTTTTGACAGCTCCTCATTGTAGCCCTTGGAGGTCCTGTAGTCCAGGTGATAGTTGTTGTGGTTATGGCTAGACATCTCCTTGGGAACGTCCACCTCCAGCTCAGCCTTCTTATTGCTGTTCTTCAACTGCAGCGTGGAGACAAGATTATCCTTCTGGAAGTCTGTCTTGGAAAGGTTGTTCTTGGCATCTGCGTTCCTATCCCTGTTCCTCTGTTTCTGTATATGTTGCAGTACCACCCCCACCACGCAGAGCAAGACCACCAGCACCCCCAGGCCCACGCCCAGCCCCAGCACTGCCCAGCCAAGGTTGTCCCCGTTCCCCTCAACAAGAGGGCTCAAACTGGGCCTGGGTGTCAGGTTCAGAGGCACGTCATAGGCTTGGCACTGAGGCCCACTGTAGCCGGCAGGGCAGATACAGACAGGCTGCTGGTCGCTGGCTCCTGGCTGGCAGGTCCCTCCGTTCAGACAGAGTCTCAAGCCACACTGGTTAGTGGGCCTCTTGCAGTTGCGGCCCGTGAACCCTAGGGGGCAGAGGCAGACGTAGTCGTTGATGCGGTCCACGCAGGTGGCTCCGTTGGCACAGGGGTTCAAGGCACACTCGTTGATGTTGATCTCACAGCGAATGCCCGTGAAGCCAGAGCGACAACTGCACACGCGTGCGTTACCATGGAGAACACAACGACCACCTGGCGACACAGGAAAACAACTTGATGACCTGACGTTTTCACTTTTCGGCCGTTTCATTTTCCCATGGCATACATGAGGAACTGACACGAATGTTACGTATGACTATTCATTTTTAAAATATGATTATAAGTGTAATTGCATAATCCCTTGCAATTGTGCAACTAAGATTCATTATAAAAAACTGAATAGTGAAAATAACACAGATGTTGTTGACAAATCACACTTAAATATGTACTCAATGGTTTTGAATCTTGCTATTTTAGAAACGAATTTCTTTGTCAACGTGAGTCTCATTTCAAAGACAGCTGTAGGAGTGATGTTTTACCGTTTGAACAGGGAAGGGAAGTGCATTTGTCCACCCTCTTCTCACAGTTGAGTCCAGTAAAGCCAGCTGGACACTCACACATGTAGCTGCGTCCGTTGTCCCTCTCTCTGCACCTCCCGTTGTGGAAACAAGGCGAGTCGGCACAGGTCAGCATCCTGTGTTCGCAGTGTGTCCCCTCAAAGCCCTCTGGGCATGCACACCTGTAGTCCTTCTCAAGCTCCTGCCAGACAGTCAGATGGAACGTTTAGCAGTGAGGTTACACCTGACAAAGGACATGTGGGTGTCTGTCTGTCTGTCTGTGTCTGTGTCTGTGTCTCTCTCTCTCTCTCTCTCTCTCTCTCTCTCTCTCTCTCTCTCTCTCTCTCTCTCTCTCTCTCTCTCTCTCTCTCTCTCTCTCTCTCTCTCTCTCTCTCTCTCTCTCTCTCTCTCTCTCTCTCTCTCTCTCTCTCTCTCTAATATAGAGAGTTTCTTGTTCTTTTTACTCTTGTCAAATTTGCTTATTCGCTTAAATTCCTTAATCTTATGCCCCCCTCTACTGCTGCCCTTTACTTTCAGTTCTATTTCGATCAAGGCTATGTGAACTAGGTCAACCGAGCCGTGCTACAATCAAATAGCATCCTCCTGTCCTGTCCAGAGCGCAGAACAGGAGACAGGCCTGGAGGGGGAAAAACAAAAACAGGAAAGCCGTCTGTTGTGGGAAAGGAGCTAGAGGCTTTTCCTGTCGGCCCTCACCAGGCACTGGGCTCCGTTACGGCAAGGCTGGCTGTCGCACTCCCCGACCTCCGTGTCGCAGTTGACCCCGGTGAAGCCCGGGGGGCAGGAGCAGGTGTAGCTGCCCTGGCCAGTGTTCATACAGCTAGCCCCGTTGGCACACGGACGATGGTGGGTGCAGTAGTTCAGATCTAGAGGAAAACGGTTGGTTTTAAAACGTGTTTTTGGCCAGGTTTAAAAAAACAAAAAAATAACAGGAGTTTAACCATATTTCAAGCTGCCCCTGAACACACAAAACTCAAACATGCATGGCATAAACCTATTAACTGTATACATTGTACTAAATATATTTTAAGTAGTAGTCTTTAAGTAGTTTATATTTCCGGGCTATTTGTTACTGATTCTCCTTTGTTTGCCATCTCCATGCACAACGTTAAGTTTCCAACGTGTGTTAGTGTAGAGGGTTGCAGGTTGTGGGCTTGATTACAGAATTGATTATTTAAAAACGGTCTAGAACGTTTCGTACGCCAGGGCAGCCAGAGATGGCTCTTTGCCTAGTGTGTCGTGAGCTCACCTTGGTCACAGAGGAGGCCCCCCCATCCCTCGTCGCAGGTGCACTGCCACGGCTGCTGGCAGCTACCATGTTTACATGACGGGTGCCGTTTACACTCATCACAGCGGGCACCTTGCCAGCCCTCTCGGCATCTGTTACACACACACACACACACACACACACACACACACACACATTAACATGAGGGAACGACGGCACATCTTCACCACTGGGTTTATATAAACACAATGCCAATACTTAAACAACACACCCATTTATGTTAGAAACAAACAACGACACACTTGTTAGGGGGAACTGGCCTATAACTGATGAGTATGGTGGATAAAGTGGAGGGCTGTATACTCACATGCACTCTCCAGGCATGGTACAATTGCCATTCTTCGTGCTGCAACCGTCAAGGCAGATTGCTGCAATTTACACACAAACACAAATATGGAGGGAGAGAATTAAAAGGCAGCATCTGTTTTTATCAGCATTATCAAACAATTGGCCTTAATTTGACTTATTTTCTCCTTAACATAATTGCACCTGGACACCTGAATATGTAAAAGCTTGTGCTTGTACTTGTACTTGTGTTACTATCGCCTAAGTGACTTTTCCCTCGTTTTATGTTTTTTGTTTTGTTTTGTTACATGGGCACAAGATCATGTTCAACGACTGGTTAGACTGAAGCAGATGCCGGTTCTCCAAAGCGGACAGCTGCCCCATTGTTATAGGTGATCAGTTGAACCCTGTTTGCAGCTGCTGCCCTCGCGCTCAACAATAGGGCCCGCAATTTAGTGGCGCGTGGCGGATGATAATGCTACGATTAACCCGGCGCGTGCTGAACGATGCCCTGGATTATGTTATTGGATCTCCCTGCGTGCGCCCACAAGAGTAATTGAGAGCATTGAAGCGACATTATGTCCCAATGTGCGCCATAGGATAAATATGGCATTGCTTTCGTGAAAAAATACCATCTTAAATTAAGCCTACGGAATTCAATTTCTATCGTTTAGCACAATAAAGGCATTATTGTTGACCAATGCAACGTCTAGCCAATCGGATCCTTGATGAGTGTGGCTTTATGTGGTCAGAAACAAACACAAATGGACACGAATACTATTTTCCTGTCTCTGATTGCTTACGTTCTTCGCAGTATTCTCCCTTCCATCCAATTTTCCATCCCGGTAGACAAGATATTTGCCCGTGAGGGTCGCAGGTGTAGTGGCCAAAACGGTCGTCTCTTGGAGTGCATATTTTGGAACAACCATCCCCGTAGTAATTTTTATTGCAGATGAACCGGTATGAGTACCTTAGTTCTGAATACGCCCGGCTCTGAACATTTTGGGACCACTCATGATCTACTCCCAATTTTCTTTGGATGGCAAATGAACCTATCATTAATTTAGGGTTGCTGGTATCTGTGAAGGAAGAGAAAGAGACAAAACATTTGAATTAATACTATATTTTTGCACAGAGGGTGGTAGGCTATTTTTGCCCTATAGGCTACCTATTGTGTTTAAAATAGGCTATTTAAAGGCCATGTCGGTAAACATCCATCAAGGAGATTGGGGAAAGGATCTTTAAATGCCCATGCTATTGTGGGAAAAAAGCATTTCCCTATTATTTTAAGTGATTTGAGTACAGTAGCCCTACAATTGAAATGTCCTCTTCCTTTATGTCAGCAAAACATATTGAGCCTATTATTCCTTCCCAATGGGCGGAACAGAAAAAGGTGTAAAATACAGGAAAAGGCCGTCAGAGGACTTTGGCAAGGTCTTGGTATGCTCACTTAGGTCGGTACACTTTCCCACGCCAAAAAAAAGAACCAAAGGAAGTGCAATTGTGTTGGACATAAATTGTAGAGAGACACAATGAGACAGACACTATATCTACAATAAACGTATACGAGTACGTTTAGATGATTGCGTGGTTCATTTAGCACACATTTATAAGCAGAAAACACTTTTGTTAGGCAATTATTTGTATTATAAGGCGTTTATCACAAGGGCTATGTAAAAGTGATTTGCGTCCTCTAGCGGTGATCAGATGGTATGTCTCCTCACCTGCAGGCAGATCGGGAGAGGGCGAATGCCAGGCTTCAATAACCAATGAGAAGGCACCCTGTATAGAACGATGAGTGGTGATGCATTTAAAATCAACACGACTCTAACATTTCCAAAATCATGAATTAACAGTATGCCTACAAGCCAATAAATTGAATACAATAATGGACACCACATATAGCCAAACAATTTAGGCCTACATTCAGGACAGGTAATAAGTGATAGGCCCTACACGTGCTGGAACGGAGAAAATCCTCATGCTTTAAAAAACAAAATCCATCTTTCATAAACAAATTTCTAGACAGTCGATCACGTTTTTTACAGGGGAGAGAGGCAAGGGCTCCATACCCATGTAAAACATGTGCTCTTCATTGCGATGTATGTTTTAATTGTGCATGCTGCGTTTAATTACAGTTTTCTTTCTAATTCTTTTTTTTTTTTTTGTGATATGGCTGATTAACTTACCGGCCATGCATTATTGAGTGGCAGACGAATTGGATTTTGTTCGTCGTTCATGATGCTGAAGGAGTCGATGCCAAGAACAGGCGTGATGACAGTGCCAAATATGCAATGATCCGAAGAAACAACGGTCTGAAAGTTCTTCAAGCAAATTCTGAAAAACGTCCTGCAGCCTGCACCGCAAGCAGTGCCGTCTCCGAGGGAACCTCTGCTATTCTGAAAGTGATGCAGATCAAGCTCGAAAACACCTGATCCCAGAACCTGATGGAAAATAAATAAACAGATAAACAATTATGGGAAAACAAGGTACATTGAATTTCCTTAGAAAGCTTATGTTGTTATTATTATTTTTCCAAATCCATATTCATAATTGTGGAGTCCTTAGCCTACCTGAGTTGATAATGTTATAATTATTGCGACGATAGAGGTAAACCAAATGGCCATTCTTTAGAGTTTCTGTGTGTATCCTGTGACAATTAACCTGTCCTCCAACGAATAACCACGTATTCCAATTGTTGTACGCAAAAATTATAAAAATGAAATAAATATAATCCGTCTTCAAAACCCGATATAGGACGATCCAGCTCCAAATCCGAAACAAACAAAAGTTAAATTAAAAACCTGGTTATCCAATGAGAGAGGTTACACAAATATCAGTAACGTCAATATCCACAGTTCAGTCATTCTCCTGTCTTTAGGTTGGCTATCCATTGTGCCGGTTAAATGTTTTTTTTTGCTGTTGTGCTGATGTAAATATGAACCTGGCAGGTCGGTCATACAGAATGCTGGTGTTGTTTCGTCAAAGTTAAGCATAAGTGGTTATCCACTTGTAAGGTAGCATACTGTTTTTCAATGAAGACTGTCTGATACCCGTCCCAGTTTATATACTAGAGTGAGTGTCATTACAGAGACTGTCAATCAATAAACACCGCCCACTTCGACGCGCAGGGTCGCCTGCGGGATACTTGCTTTAACATTTTGATATGCATCTGATATACTTTTTATACTATAAATAATATGTTTGCAACAACAACAACAACAACAAAAGGTTAAGGACATTGATTACTTTTCAAACTTCTATTTACTTTCACAAAATATGCCTATCCATAACATAGGGCAAATAATTTGATAAATTAAGGAATTTGAGAATTTTTTGTCCTTTTTTTTTGCATTTACGGCTCACTGTTTTATACGACCTCACAACTTTTCCCCCCATTTCAATGTGTTCGAATCCAAATTGTCATAGGTCAAAACGTTGCCATTCTTCATTTCATAATTTGTCTGCCTTTTTCTACAGCTGCTTGCCTGTCTTTTTATGCCTCTATTTATTTTTATTGACAGACCTTTCCTTATTGTCTTTAGTAATATCTTGATACCGATGAAAAAGTTGTAGATCACCTTACACAGCAGTAAACACATTCCATGTGAGATGTTATCAATATGTTGCACATCAGTAATTAAATATGAATTAAAGAGTTAGCTAGATTAAACTAATCTCTTGTTATCTAGACGATGTGTGTATAGATCAAGATTTCATGCATTTCTTTGTTTGAATTAGTTGTTTCAGCATTGTTATATTTATATACATTTCCTTATAGACTAAGCTCAAGTTGCCTACAGTCTATTGTTGATAGTCTGTATGAACATGACAAAGGCTCCTGCTATGATAAAGCCGAATCTGTTTTCACAATGGAAAACAACGGATGTGTAAATGTAACGGGAGATTGTCTGATCTATTGCTATTATACGGAAATGTTTATTGCACATTACCACCCAAGCCATTCAATAACTTTCCCTTTATTCATGTTTAAACAGAACGTATGGAATAGGGAAGTGGAAATGGACTACGTGCAGAGTATATGGAGTCAGTAGCTGCTAAGCAAATAAATGAAAATATAGGTTCAGACTTATCAGACATGGACTCCTGCTGAGTTTGGTCATTGTTACTGTTGCTCTGTCAGTTCAGTAACAGCCAGGGATGAAAAAGAGAAAGAGAGGGAGGAGGGAGGGAGATATAATTCAGGGGAAAACGAGTGAGATCTGTGTGCGTGTTTGAGAGGCATGCGAGTGAGAGAGAAAGGGAAAGAGAAAGACAGGCAGTCTCTTCTCCCTGCTGTGCAGTGATGACTTCACCTTCAACCCCCCCCCACCCCCTTCCCCCTCCCTGAATGAAGTCTCCTTCAAGTTTCAGAAAAGGAGGACATACATAGAGACCCAGAGACAATGGCCCATTGAGGCTATTCTTCTGGCAAGGCAGCCGTGGCGGTGAGTAAGTGAGAGACCTAGAGCTCTCACAGCTCCTGCTGGACCTAAACACTCAGCACTTCCCACTATTCACAAACCGCTGTGCAGCAGGCCCTCATGCCCTCTGGTGAAGGGGGTCCAGATCCCTCTGATGGCCGGTACAGAACAGAATGGACCATCATCGTTCATCAAAGCACTTGACTATTTCCACTTTTTCTGTAATGTGTTCGTGCTACCAACACGCGCACGCACACACACACACACACACACACACACACACACACACACACACACACACACACACACACACACACACACACACACACACACATACCCACAAGAAACCCTCTGTAAATCTGGACGAGGGCTATATAGGGCATGGCGGGCCTCTTCTTCAGCGGATATCAGACCCATCCGTCAGTTGACTTATGGATAAACTGAGCAGTGGGGCCCTACACTTCTCATAGAAACGTCAAAACATCCACAGTTCAATAATTAATGAGTGTGGGTTTGTGTTACCTCAAGTGAGCTCCAGTTTCAGTGCCTTGGACAGGGTCTGACTGGGCAAAACCAGCTTCGGCCTCTGGATGGCCTGTTTCCCTGGAGGCCAGATAATCTGGACGCGGACTGTGGAAACATACACAATCATTACGGGGCACTTCACTGAAAGTGCTGACTCAATTATTTTGAGCTATTCAACTCAACACATTAAATTATTATAGATAATCAACTTAAATGAAAATATCGGTATTACTTTGAACTTTCTTCTCATTCAAAGTGCCATGAAATGTTGGTCATCATGCTGGTCATACGATCGTGTCTCTCATGCGGCCCACAAATCATACTTTCTCAATATTTACATCGCTAGGCACTAGCTTTATCCATCTTTAAGTGTTTATTTTTGTATATTTTCAGAATCCTGGTGTGTAATAAATAGTATGTTAGTCATCGTCTGCTGCCCTGAAGGGATATTTACACTTAGCCAAGCTAAACCATAACCTCACCTCTCCTTCTCCTATCGTTCTCTTGTGTCAACAGAGCCCTGGACGCAAGACCTGGACTTTCTATCGTTCTATCGGCAAACTTTATTAGACATAATTTTTCTTTGTGGCAGTGTTTTGTACCACTGCTCAGTGATTGCTCTGTTGCTTTTAAGCTACGCTCTAAACCCCAAAAATAACATTTGGTTTGGGAAACGAGGAGGTAGGAAAGCATACTCTTGGATTTTGCAGGCTGACACAGTGGTTGTTGCTATTTATGATAAATTGCATGGTGGAATGGTTTTGTTTCCACGCCACCTTCCACGTTCCTTCAGGCTTTTAGAAGGATTGATGACTCATTGTTGAGGTGTATCAGTGAAATTAATCACAACGAAAACATTTCTAACAGGATCATTTAACAATAAACCCTTGACAGCCCAGCTCAGTCAACATTTGTTTAATATTTAAGCGGTGTGCAGTCCAGGTCCGATGTGTTTTGGTGTCTGGCGGAACGATGCTGGGTGGGACGGCATCAGTAGCCCAACATGGCCATCTGTGTTGAAATATTTCCAAAACACATGGTGGGTGATGGTATTTTTCATCTGAAGATGACAGCAGGAATTAACGTACTCTCATAAAATGCATTTTTTTACTGCTGAACGCCAGCATTTCTTTACTGTAAATTGGACGTTAAGCGTCAAAAGACAGCGATCCAACCGATCAATGACGGATTGCAACATGTCCACCCTGCGTGTTGAAGTTGTGTTGGCAATAAACAAACCAATTTGTCATGTTTACACTTTTTTTTTTTCAAAAGAAGTTGCTGAATTGGAAATAATCTAACAACTACCTATAAAGTTTTCAAACTATTGAGTTTTTGTTTTTTAAATATTAATATTAAATTGGTTATGTTGTTAAAAGAATTAAACAACCCATCAAAGTAGTGCTCCGCTCCAGTTGTAAGCTCCCCGGGACCAGAGTCTGTTTTAGGAATAGATCAGACTCCCACTAGCTTAGGCACTTTCTCTGGTCATCTCCTTCTCACCCTGTGGATACATGACATCGGGGCAACCTTCACCTTAACTAGCACACTCCACCAGCCACAAGATAACTGCCAGCCCTAAATAGCATACAACACAGGTAGAAAGCATAAGGTTCTGGTGTTACGAATTAAAAAAAAAACATGCCGAGTCCCTCCTCTCACAGAACCCGATAACTGGCCAGATCCACCAGCAGATCAGCCACTGCATTAACAGATGGCCTGGGCCGTGCCGATCCAGCAATCTCCTCTGTTCCAAAGCCAGCAGTTTAGCACATCAAAACATCACCGTGTTGGTCCGGCGAGCGCGCCAACCCATTGCTGATCTCGTGTCTACGGACCTGTTTCTCATTAGGAAGCTTGTCTTTTGATGTGTCCTTTCACGGGACCGGACATTCACCATGTCACCTCCGCAAGACACATCGCCTGTCTCTGTTAATAGAAGGAGAGGCACCAGGAGTTGAACCGCAACTAAGGCTTTGAGGGGGATTGTTCCAGGGAATTGAACAGGAGGGGTAGGTTGCCTCTCCCCAGATTATATAGTGCTGAATCTCAAGCGAAATAAGGCCTCAGTTGTTTAACAAACGACAGCTAACCACAGCTAACAGCTAAATGCAGTGAAAGTACTCTACTCTGTGGGATCCTGTTGGGGTAATTGAGGCATATTGCACCCCCCCCCCCCCCCCCCCCCCCCCCCCTGTAGATTAACCAGGGTTTTCTGTGTCGTCAGTCAGAAGGTTAAGGTGTCTTTCAGACTCAGAAGTTAAACAGGGTAGTAGCCTGGGGCCGCTGTGGAACTTTCCGACAGACTGGTGGTGTATGTCCTGTTTACCAAACACTGAGGTGTCTCCAACCCTGTCCGCCCCCCCCCCCCCCCGGCCCCCTTGCACCCTCTAATAACATCATCGCTGATGTAAAGTCATTGACTCAGGCTGGAAAGCAGAGCCAGGTATTGCCCTATGTCAAAAGGTTTTAGGATTCCCAAATGTTTGGGCACATTCCCCTTTATGTTCATGGATGTCAATACTTGCACATATTTCAACTTAAACAGCATGGAATTGCATACCTCCACTCTGGTTATGTGACAGGCTTAAGGAACTATAGCTTTGCATAATTAGCTGGGAAATCAAATAACCAGTATTTATTACACATTACATTTAGTTA
>CM030181.1:4402903-4452903 GCA_017639675.1 Aplochiton taeniatus | reverse complement strand
CATTGCCAACAAAGGTTATGTTACAAAGTATTGAGTTGAACTTTTGTTATTGACCAAATACTTATTTTCCACCATCATTTACAAATAAATTCTTTAAAAATCCTACAATGTGATTTCCTGGATTTTTTTTTCTCATTTTTGTCTCTCATAGTTGAAGTGTACCTATGATGAAAATTACAGACCTCTCATCTTTCTAAGTAGGAGAACTTGCACAATCAGTGGCTGACTAAATACTTTTTGGCCCCACTGTACATTTACATCCTAAAAATTGAATGCTCAAATTCCGGCTCCTTTCCTTTACAGTACAGTCCCATAATGTAACCCGTAGTCAGAGCCACTATAATGAGTGAGAACGGCAGGGTGCAGCCCTGCATATGAGTCACACACACACACACACACACACACACACACCACACACACACACACACACACACACACAGACACTCATTTACCGGACCACTGATTTCTTTCGAACACATATACAGTGCTACACAGGTATACGCCGCTAATATGCAGTAATCTTTTCTCCCTCACATGTTCCACAAAGCTGGGTTAGTATGAAGATCAAACCCTAGGCCTGCTCAGGGAATCTGTCTGATCCTGAGGAGCGGTGGCTTTAAATAGGTTTCTCAGTGAACCATCCTCGGTAGTTTTCCAAGGAGGAGCCAGTGACCAATCGTGTCAGGTCCTGACACCATCTAGCTTCACAGCCGGCATCAAACAGGGATCCCAATGAATAATCATAATTCATAGTTTATAAGGCTTCACACAACAACGGGTGAAGTTGTTGTTAGTGACTTAAACATGTATCGGGGATATCTCTGGAAGTGTCCTCCTAAATGATGAAAGGCCGATCCGATCTACGGTCCAACTTCTACCGTGCCGTTGAAATGTGTTAACGGCCGAAACCGGAGCATGACAGATGAAAGCTTCTGTGGTTGGTTGAGCGGGTTGGGATGACAAGTGTTCACTGGTCAACCTCTCTTCGTCCCTTCTCACCTCCGCCCTCTCGCCCCCCCTCACCCCCCGCCCTCTCCCTCCTCACCCCATCCTCAGCCTGACTCCGAGCCTGGGAGCGGAATTCTGGGAGCAGTTTTCCATGTGAATTGCCGAAGCAGAGTGTAGGGGTGTGACGCCACTGCATTGTTCCAGCAGCAAAAAAAGGAACCGCTTGTGATGAGGCCAATTCCTGTTGGGCCCAAAAAAACAGGCACTTTCTCACACCGGCTTCCTTCCTTACTGGACAACACACAACAATCCTAGACTGAAGAGAGAGAGACAGAGAGATAGATAGAGGGAGATACATGGAGAGAGAGACAGAGAGAGATAGAGAGAGAGAGAGCTCTCTCTCTATCTCTCTCTGTCTCTCTCTCCATGTATCTGAGAGAGAGAGAGAGAGAGAGAGAGAGAGAGCGAGAGAGCGAGAGAGAGAGAGACAGAGAGAGAGAGAGAGAGAGAGAGACCAGGAGAGAGAGACCAGCGAGAGGGGGGGGTGAAGGGAAAGATATAGATTAAGAAAACAGTGCACATAAGTGAAAGGAAAGAGTTGAAGATGAAAGAAAGATTTTGCGATAGAGATGAAGAGTGTTTTGATGAACAGTATGCAGTAAAAGAAAAAGTTGGCAGAGAACCTGAGGGGATGTTTGTTTTGCCAGTGATGGCCAGAGTGTTTATCTGTTTATCACTCTCCCCAGCCTCCCTCTCCATAAAGGACGTTTATCAGAACAACACAGTCCGTCCCCCCCCGAGTGCCGACTGTTTTTTGCGCCTGGAAGCAGACCTGGTGGAAAGACTTGCATCTGTTTAATGTTGTTTAGCTAGTAGCCATCAGTCTCAAAGTATTTCATGTCAGACAGGCGAGGATGTGCTTTTCAATGCTGTGATCCCCTCCAGAATGAATCCGCCCTGCTGTAGAAGAGAGTGAAGGAGGGAGGCAGAGAAGGAGAGCTGGACATGGAGGGAGAAAGGGAGGAAGTGAAAAGAGAAGGAACAGGACAGGAGGCAGAGAATGGCAGCGGCTGCATTGGTTTAAGAAAACAGAAAGAAAATGCTAACCAGAGAAGAAGTTGGAGACAGAGAAAGAGACAGAGGGATGGATGGATGGAGAAAAGAGGGATGGCTAAAGAGAAAGGGGGATTGCAGACAGCACCTGAAAAGACAACGCTTTTAAAACATGCCAGTGTGGGGTTCTTCAGCTTTGTTGGTGTTGTCAATTAGATGAGGTATTCCAAAAATATGTTGTATATATATATACAGTATATATATAAAATAGAATCATCCTTTTTTCAAGGTTGCCGCAGATCTTTTGTCTGGCACATATTGCCATTGAGCAGCACAAAACAGCCTTGTTCTACTCCTTCTAGCTCTATGCTGCCCTGCCCCCGTCAACACACACTGGCCTCCAGCCTGTTCATTGATGTTAGGAAGCTGTTACCACCAAATCTACACCACCTCCCACCACACCAACTACAGGCAAGAACCCCTCTGTCTAGGACTAACTGAGTTTATGTATACATGTATGTATGTACATATGAATAAATAATACATTCAATTATTAAATCAAATAAATATCCTGTATATGCATGTGTGTGTGTGTGTGTTTGTGTGTGTGTGTGTGTGTGTGTGTGTGTGTGTGTGTGTGTGTATGTGTGTGTGTGTGCGCGTGTCATCGTGCAGTGTGTGTGTTTATTCGTATACCTATTCTACCGTTTATTTTTTTCGGGACTTTTCGGCTAATGGGCATCACGGCAGCTTGTCAGCAAGCCCGCTTACGTGACCTTTCAACCCAGCGTCCACAACCTCAGCACGGCAGCCTTGAAGGACTGCTTCCCTTTCCCTTCCTCCTGGAGCCCTATTCGGGGCTGAGTGAAAACAAACCCCAGGCTCATCCATCACCCCTAACGACCCATGGGCAGATAGCTCAGATCCCCTGTGTGTTACGGGTCACTGTGGATTGGTCAGCCCTCTGGCCCTGCGTCAATGATCCGAAACACCGATTGCACTCTGGGTCTTGATTTTCAAAGGCTTCGTTTATCCGTGTGATCAGTGGCCTTTAGTTGTTGTTTGTTTTTTCTGCTCCAGCTGTAGCCTTTTTTCTTTTCTTTTTTTTACGGCTTCTATCGTTTGATTTGATTGCTTCTTTTAATTAGCAGCCATGGCAAGCTGCAAATGACTGCAGGTGCACAGCGCTGCTGGTCTATGAGCATCACTGGATGTGGATTAGGGCTGCTAGTCTGTCTGTCCATCAGTCGGTCTAATCGCCTGCAGAAAACCTTTCCTAAGTCAAAGTCATGGACTCAAATACTGCGAATCCATTGAATTAAACAGACTGGATTGAGTTTGTTTTTGTCACAGACATTCAAGTAGTAGTGTATCATTCTTAACATGAAATGTCTCGAAGCAAACAAACTAATCTATCCGGTCTATATTCCAAAACAACAGTCAGGTAAGAGAGTTCAGAGAGTCAAACTATGCTATAATTAGGCTTAATATTTCTGATGTAATCGTGGCTTTAGAATAAGCTTAAGGCTAGCAAACAGGCCTTACGTAGCCCATTTATTTGACCTGGGGTCTAAAGGTTATCAGGGCTAATTAGTTGATTGGATTGTAGCATAGATGATGAAACTATACTGCATACGAAACATGAAAATAGCTTTTCTCATTGACTTAGTTATTCTAAAAAAGACAACTTGGAATGCATCCAGCAGCTGTTAACTGAGTGGTTAGTGCTAGTTAGTGTGTGTGTGTGTGTGTGTGTGTGTGTGTGTGTGTGTGTGAGCGAGCGAGAGACAGAGAGAAGGGGTGGGGTGGGGGGGGGGTACATGTCTTCCTCTAGCCAGCCTGTCAGCGTAAATGTGTTTAGCCTGGCAGAATGTGTGAACTGCTGACGTCATTGGCCCGGCTCCACGTTGGTCAGTTCTCCAATACCCAGCAGCTGACTCTCATTTTTCAAACTCATACAGCCACCTACGGATAAATGTATTCGTTATAAAGTTATATATAGACTATGGGAAATTATGTAGCAAATCACATATCCTCATGGATACTTGAAAGCCAGAACTATTAACAGGCCCTTTGCCTTTTAAATCCTTCACTTCTTCCTCCCTCCCTCCCTCCCTCCCTCCCTCCCTCCCTCCCTCCCTACTGACCTCTCGTCCTCTGCGCGGGCCTGTCGAGGGTCTCCCAGGGACCCTGCCTTCCTGACTATCTTGTTATCTCAGCTAGAGTTTCCTCAGCGCCTCGCTTTCTGCCGTACCACTGAGCTGGAGTTTAGAGCTGGAGCTCGATTTAGTGTTGGAGCTGGAGCTGAAGTTTTTGACTCGGCCCGGATTTGGAGCTAACGCTATAGAGTTGGAGTTGGAGCTGGAAAAGGGGCCGGGGGGTGTAGGAGATGGCCTGGCACAGCGATGAGGCCGCATGGTACTGTTCTCCCACTACCCTGCACCCCCTGGGCCTACAAAATTACGTTGAGCCCACTTGTCAATCATGAGGCAGAGAGAGAGAGAGAGAGAGAGAGAGAGAGAGAGAGAGAGAGAGAGAGAGAGAGAGAGAGAGAGAGAGAGAGAGGACACACACAACACACACAAACACACACAAACATAACATTACCAGGGAAGACCTGACAATGAAAATGTAAAGGGTAATGGTTCAAGTAATTGCTGCAATTCAGAACAATCAGAAACTTTGGAAATTACACTATCCAGAGGCCTCGAATATACAGTAAGTTAATTGGAAGGAATTATGTAACTTTATTGGCTCCATGGGAATGTTGGGATGCTTTCGTGCCGGTCGAATGCAATCCACTTGCCGTCGGCATATTTGGCCTCCCCCGAGATATCTTGAAAGCTACTATAATTCTGGAGTGGAAGGCTAAAATAGCTTGAAAAGTAGACCCAGGCTAAAATACTGCAGTTTCAACGCCGTAATTCAACGCTCACACCTGCGCGGTGTTTTCCATATGGGGTGCCAGTGTAGCGTCGACTGGGATAATGGACAGGAATAAAGGAATCAATGAATTAATTCATTACTTTGACCTGTTTGTGTTTTCTAGTCCCGAAAACAATTGAATTCCGTGGGCGTCAAGCGAGATTTACACGGCGTATGTTGAATTCCTCAGAACCCGCAAACATCCCCACAAAAGACGACCTCAATCTGACAATTCAAAGCAGATCCGCAGGTCACGCTCCCCAGATCTGGTAATCAAAGAACGCCAATCTTTGACCCGATCCAATCAATTGGGAAGCAGCCCTCTGTGATGTCCGTTTCCATGTTGACGGGCCAGGGCGGCGTTTGTTTGACTACGTGGAGAAGACGCCCCTGTTGATTCCTCCGCGGGCCGTCAACATGACCCCCTCTTTAATGAGGGACGTCCTGCACTCCAGAGAGACAGCCCCCGGGTTTCCTGGCCCTCAGGCCCTCTCACCTGCACTCGGAAGGTCACCTGGAGGTGACTCCATCGTCCCTGCCTCTCTCTCTCTCTCTCTCTCTCTCTCTCTCTCTCTCTCTCTCTCTCTCTCTCTCTCTCTCTCTCTCTCTCTCTCTCGCTCTCTCTCTCTCTCTCTCTCTCTCTCTTTGTCTTTCTCTCTCTCTCTCTCTCTCTCTTCATCTTTCTCTCTCTCTCTCTCTCTCTCTCTCTATCTCTCTCTCTCTCTCTCTCTCTCTCTCTCTCTCTCTCTCTCTCTTCGTCTTTCTCTCTCTCTCTCTCTCTTTTATTCTCTCCATCTCACTATTCCACCCTCTGTTTTGTTCTTTTACTCTTCTCCTCCATAGATGGTTCTCCTGGTCTTTGGTTAGCCAGGGGACGTCTCGTAAACTCAACATGAAACATACAACCTTACAGTCTTAGCCTGCTTAGTCTGTGTTTGTTCCATAAGAGACTAATGTGGTGTTATCTCTAACACTGTAAAGGAAGTCTAGAGGTTGAACACTGTCCATCTGTTTCTGTCTTTCTACACCATTTTGCTCTGTTTATAACTCATTTAGATCAACTAGACATAACAAGCCCTATTCCAACTAACACATGTGTACACTACTATAATAATATACTGCACAGTACTGTATAAATATACAACACAGTGCTGTGTGTATACCCTGCACACTGCTATGCACTACACGGTAATTTATTGACTCACAGGACTTTTCCTCCTTTTATTGCCCTCTCTCTCTCGCTTTGTGCTGCCCTCCTCCATGCACTGTACCGGGCAGCACCAAGGTTCCCAGTGTCAGAGATGACATTCCCATGGATCGGGCCGACCCTCAGGAATACCAACGGGGGGTCTCCGAATGTCCTCGGCCAACAAGGATAAACATGTTCCACCGACGTCAGGCTGTGACATGGGCTAGGCTGCCCCCTGCTAACCCTGCCCCCCGGATTGGGCTTGCAGGCCACGTTGCGCTGCCCCCTGCTCCCTGGAGCTCCAGGGTGCCCCTCCACCACCTCCTGCCAGGCTCAGCTATGCTGGGAACAGTAAATAGCCTAGTGGAAATATAAAGAGGGGAAAGGACAGCTCAAATTTCACTAGACACACAGACACACACACACACAGTCAGCCATGTCTTTTTTTTTATTATAATTTTTCCAGCCAACCAAGACAGTTCAACTACTGTAGATTTGGATGGTGTCATTAGTGGCTAAAGTTAGTTGGGCGTCTACCTATTTTGTGTTACCTTAACTGTTACAGGCTTCATTGCCGTGGTGGGCAGGTCTATTTTGTGAAGCTCTACAGCTTGAGCACTCTCTATCTGGAGGCTGGGAACCTACCAAGAGCAGAACTTAACTAGAGATTAACTCTGATTCACATAAACGTCAGTCACAACTCCCCTTTTGATTTAAGGCCAAATAAGTAATGACACAGCCATTTTGCTAAATTGCTTTGATAAGAAAACATAGCGGAGAGAGCAAATGGGACTCTGGAGATTATCAGGAACAGGAAAAATGGCTCGACACTGAAAAGAAAAAAAAAAAAGAAAAAAAAAAGAGAAAGAAACTAGAAAATTACTATAGTCTGCCAACTGAAGAGGAAAACAGAAGGGCAGAAGCAAGTTCCGTCGGTATAGCAACAGGATGGTTCCCGTAGCCCACTTTGTTTAGGCAGAGCTGAGCATGTGTTTGCTTTAAATGATGTCACAATGCATGAAGGCGGGTTTTGGTTATGCACAGGAACAAACAGACCTTATTGGGAATGACTTGCTGTTTGTTTGGCATCCCTTGATTTCCTGAGAGGGACAGGCTCCCCCAAGCACACCCGGGGAACAATCGAAACTACAAATCACTTTTTTGGAACAATACATTTACATATCCGCCTTTATGCGTTTCATTCAAAGACCCCCCTCTCCCCTATGGTAAAGTACAATCGTATTTTAAGCAGAACCTGGCAGGGATAATGCTTCCTAATTTTCCTTACTCTACCAGGGACGGCAATCATGTGAACCCCTCAAATCCAGTTGCCTTGAGAGTTTGAGCGTGTCTCGGCTGTGTTTGTTTTTTCTCTCTTCTTTTTCATATGGTTCAACATGGATCTGGAGCTAACAAGAGGCACCAAGACGGTTACCATAGCAGCCACTGTTTGGGAGGCAAAGATGGCAGGGGAGCAACAACAAACCGGGGGCCGTTGTCTTTGTGTGCGATGTGGAGGAGGTTGGCCCGGTGCGTGCGCTGGCTGGTTCTCCTCTCTCCTCTCTCCTCTCTCCTCCCTCCTCTCTCCTCTCTCCTCTCCGCTGCAGGTGTGTCTGTGTGAGGGGAGAACCAACCGGCTGTAGTGAAACAGCGGGGGGGGAACTTGGCTCAGTGCTCACTGGACGTTCCGAGCGCGGGACGCGGACCGGGCTTGTTTACCTTTGATTGAGCCAAGTATCAGGGGGCGGAGGAGAGTTAGACACTGGACGGCCATTTTGGAGGCCATTTTAAAAAGATACGGGGAACGGTCCATTTCACAAAGGCTTCAGTTGATTTGGCTGATAGACCTTCAGCTTTGATGTTTGCTTCCACAGTTTTATCAGTTGTTTTAACTTTTGGCACATACATTTTCATACTAATGACCATTTTCAAACATATTGACACCCTTGCTGATGTTGCTAGCCCTTTTTATATTTTACTAGTATACAGCCTGGACATTATCCTTTAAATATTAAACATGTTAATATGTGCTTACCTATATCTATGTTTCACATATATTTAATATGATATACATGTAGACTATCGAGTGTCTGTAACAGAATGCATAGAAGTTTTATCTGAGTTTTTGGCAAAGGCCAATTCTAGGTTGGCTGTATGCTTGGTAGAACTTTTATAGATTGGAAAAGTCTTAAACTACCAAATGGAACTGCCCAGGTAAAGTTTCTATGTAAGCGTCTATGCGGTCATCATTCTCATGCAGTATAGTTTCCTGTATAGTACTGTATAGTACTATTCAGTATAGTACTCTTTTGTGAGTAATCTACACTTTCCCCAAAATCATTCAGGTAATACAAGTAATCTGTCTAGAGAGGTTTGCAGCTGTTTGGAGCTGCTTTAGTCCGCTGTTCCAATGGACCCAGCCCAATTCTCTGTGGAGGGTACAGTGTGTCATGTCCCCAACTGATCCAAGAAGTCCACAGAGAAGGAAACGCCAGAGAATGTGCATGCAAAGCCAAACCAGGGACATATCAATGGACGACACCCCCTGCTCTGACAGGATTGCTGCTGTAAGGAAACGGGACATTGTGTCATACTTATATAAATGGTAAAAATGGATCTACAGCCCTCCGTGACTGCTCTGAGTGGGTCCCAGAATCCCAGGGTCCCAGGGTCCCAGGGTCCCAGGGTCCCAGGGTGGTGACTGTCACTCAGCACAATGTCTATTGTTCCCAGCGGAGCCTCTGACCTACCCACCATGACTCTTATCTGCAGATAGTCCAGCTAATGTCTGTATGCTTTATGTCTTTCTGTGTGTGTGTGTGTGTGTGTGTGTGTGTGTGTGTGTGTGTCTGTGTGTGTCTGTGTGTGTGTGTGTGTGTGTGTGTGTGTGTGTGTGTGTGTGTGTGTGTGTGTGTGTGTGTGTTAGCCAACCTGAGTGTGCAGGAAGCGTCAGGAAAGAGACCATTCTGTGTGGTGTTGTGTCATGGACAACCCCTGCTGCTCTTGCTCCGCGTTCCGCCTGCGTTCCCACAGACCTCGTCCCAGTCCAGTCTAGAGAACTGCTGTACTATTAACATAGATCTGGAATGAGTAGAAGAGACAAGAGTAGCCCCTAAGACGGCTACTTGGACAGTTCACATGGTTTGAACATGAGTGTGTGCAACAACAATTGTCTTTTTAGGAAGGATACTAGTTTCTAGGGGGGGGGGGGGGGGGGGGTTAAATATAGGCAGGAATTGCTCTCTATCTCAATACAAAGATTAAAACCCAGTACCATAGGTGTGTCTGTTCTACATGCTGTGTTTCTATCCCCTCTCTATCTGACAGGCTGGCCCTCCCCCTGGCTTCCCTAATACCTGGAAACCATTCAGCCTGTCTCTCTTTCCTCCCCTCTCTTCATAATAATGGAAAGCACTGTGACCCTGCTGCCATGGTGAACCGAAACCAAGGCTTGATGGGAAATTGTGTCTACGCAAACAATGTCTCCTTTTTTAAGGGCAGCACACTGGCTGCATCTACACCCACACTTTCCCAACTCTGAACATGAACTGAGATGATAAAAAGAAAAATCACGATGGCTTCATCTACGTTCATGCACTAATATGAGTGTAGTGTACGGGAAATGCAGGCCGATTTATTTTCTTATAGCGGAAGCTTTTTCGGTTTTTATTTTTGGATTATGGAACACGTTCAGTCAACCAATTAAGTCAGAAATGATTAAGCCAAAGCGAAAGCTTTTGTCCGAGGGGACGTACATTACAGTAGTGCGGGTGCGTTTGGTCGGGTCTGGTCCCAGTGGGACATGATCCACTGACCTCAGCGACGTCAGCCTAATGTCTACCCACGTAATGACTGGATCCAGAAGGCCTTAGTATCAGAACTGTGTTTGAGGAGGGCTGGGTGACAGCTGCCTAGCGCACAGGACAGGGGCATTGGGCTTCCCACACACACACACACGCACGCACGCACGCACGCACGCACACACACACACACACACACACACATACACACACACATACAGCTTTGTACACATACGTACAGGTTTGTACACATACTCTCACACACACACACACACACACACACACACACACACACACACACACACACAGGCAGCACCTGTATGCCAACTAGTTGAAAAGTCAGCACGATGTCTATTGGTAGTCATAGAAAAGCAGGTTTATTTTGATATCACACTGAACAGCGTATGAGGCTAGTTTACTTTTATCCATACATAAACCTAGAATACTCCTTTGCTTGTTGATGGTAATGCCATCTTGTGGTTGTCTTTCAGAAGAACACTGTGATCCTGTTACAAATGTTGACATAGATCTTGATAGAAAACATAATCAACAAATGAACTCTGAGTGTGCAAAGATGGGTGGTGCATGTCAACTCTGGATTTCCCAGCTTCAGCCTTGGGGGAAATGCTAACTATTAACAACTTCCATATGAACCCTAGATATTACACTGGCTCTCATTTATCAATGGAGCATATATACAAATCTTATTGTAGGCCCTGATATACAGTACCAGTCAAAAGTTTGGATACTCTTTCCCAGTCACTTGAATGAGATAGTGTGTGCAAACCTTTGACTGGTAGTGTAGGTCTTTTCTGTATTAGCAAAAACAAATGTTTTTTAGATGGTTTGATAAATCACACACTGTAACCACAAAAACGAACTACCTCACCTCCATTCAGGGTGAGTTTCTGCTGACGGATCAGTCCAGGTATTCCCCTCATCTTGTTATGAGGATGGTAACAACATTAGATGTTATATAGAATACGTTTGTCAGTCTCTCTTCATAAACAAACAACTCCAGACAGCTGCCATGATGATGTTGTAGGGGTTCTGGAATGGACTAAGAAAAGTAATTACTAAAGGGCCATTAGTGGTGCATTAGAGCCAGACCGGAGTAGTTGAGCACAGAATAGAGCGGAATACGAAGTTATTCTGTCACCAGGACTCCTTGGAAAAGTCATTACTAAAGGGCCATTAGTGGTGCATTAGAGCCAGACCGGAGTAGTTGAGCACAGAATAGAGCGGAATACGAAGTTATTCTGTCACCAGGACTCCTTGGAACGAGCTTAGTTCAATTTGATCAGTAACTCCATGAAGGCAGAGTCATCTTGACCCGGAGCTATGTGAACAAACACAATAGATTTTAGGAGAGAAATTGCATTTGGCTGAATTTAGATATTTCAGAAAAGGTACGCCGGAAACGTGTGACCAAATAAAACTTGATTTAAATATGTGAATCAAATTTATTTGGGAACTGTTCTGGCCATATCTTTTTTAGTCCCCCAAAAATATTGTTGTTGTTGTTCTCTGCTGTACAAATAAGGGCTTTCAGGTTATGGCAGGATAATGTTCTGTTATGTTCTATTTGACCCTAAATAAATATCAACCCTCCAAGCCGATGGCAGAGGAAATGTGTGTTTTTAAGCGCATTGTCCATTTACAACTTAAGCACACACACACACAGTGCTTATACAACAGTTAGGAGACAATTGAACCAGCTGTGGAAGGGTGGACAGCACTGCATGGGAATAGTGGAGTGGAATACACACACACACACACACACACACACACACACACACACACACACACACACACACACACATACACACACACACACACACACACACACACACACACACAAATACACACACATACACACACACACGCACACACAAGGCCTGTTGCGGCTGGCCTGTGGTTTTCACAGCTGCCGTGCGTTTCGGACGGTATTGTTACAGCGCCGCCTCAGACTCCTGCTCGGGGATTGTGAACGGAGGGGGGAGCGGACTGCAGGAACAGCCTAGCCAACCGCCAGCTCGAGCCAATAAACAGGCCTTCTCCCAATTACCTCAGGCCAAAGCGAATTGTGATGGATTAACGTTGGATGTTGGATGCGCTGATAAGATCTATCTATCACCTGTTGGAGTATGATTAAGCCTCTGAGGGTTAGGGTTAGGGTTAGGGTTAGGCTCCACAGGCACACACGCTTCCACTCACGAGTGCCCTGGTTTTCATGTGTTCAGTGGTGGCTCGAGATATGGGTTAGGGTTAGGGTTAGGGTTAGGGTTAGGCTCAACAGGCACACGCTTCCACTCACGAGTGCCCTGGTTTTCATGTGTTCAATGGTGGCCCGAGATATGGGTTAGTGTAGATGCCCCGAAGGTGTTTAAAGCCCATAGCATTGTTCTGACCTGAACTCGACTGTCCTGATTTACATTACATCAGTACAGACGAGCAGTGGTGGAAAAAGTAATACAAAAAATACATACTTATATTATGGAAACCAGCAAATACTGCATAACAAAATTGTGTCAAAAGTAAATACTAAAAGGTTATCAGGCCCGGATTAAATGAATTATGTTTAGCTTTTTTTGGTCATAGATATTCAATTAATTCATTAAAACAGCAGAAACTTTTAAATCAGTTTTAGCATTCATAACAATAAACCGAGTCTCCAAATAGAGTAGGCCCCAGACCTAATTGGCCTTTTAAAAAACAATCTATTCAAAATGTAGTCAAAAACAAAGTAAGCTAAGGTTTATGTTTTTATAGCCCTACGTGTTTGTGGAGTCAAACTAGGCTAGAGATAGTCAAATGATTAAGCCATATTCTTTGATTGAAAAATATTTTAAATAAGTTGGGAATTTCTTGGGGCTAAATGTTTGTGACTGCACCAAATATGAATGAGACTTCAAACCCAGGGAAGCACATTCTTACCACAGTGCTAACACGGTTAATTGAGTTGTTCTTGCAAGTGTCGTTTCCATGGTGACATTCATTAAAGCACTTTGATAACACAGGGGACATTGAGTGCACATTCAGAATATTTCTTCAGACCTCCTAACACTATTGGTACCACTCAAACCTTGTCAAAATCCCAAAAAACATATTGTTTTATCAAAAAGAATCAATTGCAAATGGCTACAGTAGTCTTATGGGCATCATTTGTTTTTCCTGATAATGTGCATTGTTGATTTTTTTCTCCAAAGTCTGGACTCTCACTTCTGGAGTGTAAAAAGGCGTGCACTACACCTAAACTTCAAAATCGACCCCAAATGTGTTCTTTGTGTGCTTGTGGACTTTGTTGCAGACTGCGTAGAACATATATTGGTAAAGTGTGTTCTAATGACTACCTCCAAATGTCTCAAATAACCGTGGGAGCTGCACTTTATAACTGTGCTGTGTGTGTGGACATGTATGTGGTTCGTTGGTGGTCTAAACTCTAGCTCCCCGGTACATAGCAGCATCATCCAGGATCAAGGACTCCCTGTCATGCAGGTTGGTATCTAAAGCTTTGAATTATATTATATTTAATAATTTAATAATAATTGATCATTTAATAATTGTAATTTTATCTTTTATCTTAAATGTATGTCAGGGTTTGTGATTCCTATTCTTTTAATTTCTACAAAAAACAAATGTGAACAAATAATCACACAATCCTCTATTGTGTGTTGGCAGAGTGTTATGGTGTGGCCTATCTCTAATCAACCTTGTTCATTAAACCACCACCACCTCCAATCTGCTGTTGTCATTAGCGACAGCCCATTGTGTCCCAGCACCGCCAGCAGCCATTTTGTTTTCCCCATTAAGACACAAAGAGAGGGGAGGCAAAACCGTTTACCCACCAATCTTCTCTGTGGTGCCCGCTGCTGACCTGCACTCATTCAGGCTACAGAGGGAAGACCATCTGCTTCGTTTCCATACAGCCACCACACTCAAACCCAAGCTGGGCTTCCTTCAGCCAGGCCCTTAACAGTCACCCGTCCCCTTGGCAGTGGCCCACAGATTAGTTGACCCAACAGAACCACTATAAACTGCCACACATCCACTGCCATGGCCAGAAAAAGAAAGGACTTCTCAAGTGTTTGTGTGTGTGTGTGTCTCAGTGTGTGTGTGTGTGTGTGTGTGTGTGTGTGTGTGTGTGTGTGTGTGTGTGTGTGTGTGTGTGTGTGTGTGTGTGTGTGTGTGTGTGTGCGTGTGTTTGCGTGTGTGTGTGTGTGTGCTCCGAGAGCGACATGAAAACAAAGAGGCAAAGGGAGTCTGTGGTCCTGGCGGGGGTTGAATGGCCCTGTTTGGCCTGGGTGTAGCAGAGCTGGGCTGGACACAGACCGTGTTACAGTGATGCCTACTGGAACAGCTCATTATTTAGCAGGTCAATAGATAGACAGCTGCCCCTGTCTTCCTGTGGCCAGTAGATCTTATGCGGCGCCAACCCCGCTAATGATGGCTAGGCAGACGAGGTATTATCCAGCTTTTCACCAGCTCAAGACATTAGGTATTCTGGACACCTGGGGATTAAGAATTAGTAAAATGGCATAAAGTTAGGCGTGTTTATTGCCAGGTGCTTTGAATGGCTTTAAATGAGAAAAGATGAATACCAACCTTAACGTGAATGCAAGCGGTTCGGTTTGACAACGTTTTACAAAACATTTCCACCCAGATGGTTAGAGTAGACAGCAGACTTCAGCTGGGTTGAGAGCCTGAATACGACTGTGGTGCCAACCCAAACCGTAACTGCATTGTGCTCTTAGTCCCAGCTAATTACGTGCATGTTAGGTTAAATACCTCCACTGACATATATTCTTTGTTATGTGTTGTGTGTAAAAGGTACACACACACACACACACACACACACACACACACACACACACACACACACACACACACATCTGCCATCGCCAGACCTGTTTGAAGTCACACCAGGAAGGGTCAAACAAACAAACAAACAAACAAGCACACATTAATATGCTTGCTTTCTTTGAATGAATATTCACAAACAGCTGTCTGCTCTGAGGGGGAAATAGCAGCTGGTGCTGCTGGGTTTAGACCCCCCACTGACAGCACAGTGCCATGCCTGGACAGCAGCCCACGTGGCTGGGCCAGGGGAGAGCCCAGAACGGCCCGGTCAGCTCCAGGAACAGCGCCCTCGACCTGTCCAACTTCCTGCAGACGCCAGCACAGAGCAACGAACGTGACTGAAACCTCTCGCTTCCATGTTGCAATGCCCAGGGACTGACTCCCAAAAAGGGACGTTTAAAACAAGGCGAAGCCCATAAGAGACGTGCACTGGTCGCTAAAAAACCTTTCGCTGAAGACGAGAGTCAATATTTACACCCTTCAACCAGTGAGTGGTTGTCATGAATCAGCCTGGGTGAGTCTATTCAAGTCCAATATACAGCAGTGCCCATGCAGTTTGGTGACAGAGGCTGCCTTTATGCGCCACAGAAGAATTGCAGGTGTTAGAAACAGATGGCATTGCTTTGTGTTTCACATTGGATTTCCCATTTAGGCCTTTTGTCAAACAGTCCTGACAAAAGGAAGCGTTTCAAATCGAACAGAACTCCAGTTCATTTAATTGAATCATAAGGACATGTTCATTACTCCTGCAACCGTGTGGCGCGAGGGGGGCGGGGGGGGGGGGGGGGGAGGTTATTCGCTCCTGATTGGCACAGCTTGGCATCAGGCTGTCACCGGGCCAACTGCTGTGTGGTCTCATTTTTCATTACGGTTAAATGTCAGATAGGCTCAAGGTGGCATTCACTTATTGACGGCAAGTGAAATGTGCTCTTTTATAATTGCTAAACTTAATCTCAGAGTAATCTATTGATATGGCCACAACAAGTATAAGCAAGAACAGGGCGTTTGTTAGTAGTGATAAAAGCTGGCAGTGTGTGTGTGTGTGTGTGTGTGTGTGTGTGTGTGTGTGTGTGTATGTGTGTGTGTGTGTGTGTGTGTGTGTGTGTGTGTTTGTCCGTGGTGGAGCCTCCTAGACAGCCTGCTGGTTGGTTGGCCCTGGCAACATGGCGTGGTAGTGCCAGGCTTTCAGTGTGCCAGGCTCAGAGGCACAGCTGCCAGGCCGAAACAGCAGGCACTAATTCAGCCAGCCGTAGGGGAGCAAACTCCTATCCTCACCTCGCCGTCCCAATGTTCCCGACACACACACGCACGCACGCACGCACGCACGCACGCACGCACGCACGCACGCACGCACGCACGCACGCACGCACGCACGCACGCACACACGTACAGACAATCTCGTTCACACGTGTGCACACAGACGCAGACAAACGCATCAATGCCCACCCCAGGTCTTGATTAAGCCCAAACCAGCCAAAAGCTAATCTTTCATCTTTTTCATCAAAGACACGTGTAGCGGGGGATCCTGCCAGCTAATTACTAGAAATGCACCTCTTTCTTTGACTAATGATGGCCTTTTTCAATCCAGCTAAGCCTGTAAATCTCCCACAACATGACAGCCAGCCTGAAAGAAGCTTTGCTTTCCACAGGCTATAAATTAAAAAAAAGAAGGAAAAAAAAGACATATCCCCACAAAGCATTTGATCTTATGATTGTGTTTTTGTGTTTCTGCTTATCTTTAAAAAAAAAAAATTTTTATACCGAGAAGAAAACGAACTTTCTATCAAAGGAAGATTCACATGATCAGGTCTAAACAATTCATTTCCACATCCTTGTCTTTGACACACTTAGTGTGCCAATATCTGTGTGTGCGTGCGTGTGTGTGTGTAAATTATTAATGTCCAGCTTGTTTTGTCATTATGTCCTGTGGAGGGGAACAGACCCCAGAGCCTTGGGGAAAGAGAGAGGACCTCTCTGTGTCAGGAGACCACAGGGCCAGAGACACTATCGATCCTGAGGGGTCAAGGCTTGTTCTTCTTCTGGGGTAAGCAGACTGTGGGGCCAAGGTCTGTTCTTCCTCTGTGGTAGGCAGACTGTGGGGACAAGGCCTGTTCTTCCTCTGTGGTAGGCAGATTGTGGGCTAAATTGCTGTGTAACACTCAACTAACGTTTTTAATTGCTCTGCGGTGGGTTTGTTCTGAACACGTCCCTGTGCCTTACCCCCTGTTTATCTCCCACTGGCAATCTCAACCAAGGTCAGGAAACTACCACTACCATCTTTCTCAAGAAAACAAGAATGCCAGTTTCCACGGCAATCATGTCAGCATGGAGTCACATTTCCAGGGAGCTTTATTCCACTCTGCAAACTAAATTAACAGTTAATTATCAATAAATAAAAAGGAAAATAAATCAATCTTAACGAGGTTAACTTGCATGCAGCGTAGACCAGCTTTATTATGTCAGGTGAGACTGGTATAATGCCCTGTGTTGCTGAAACAAAACAAAAAAACTCCTGTTTCCCATCATCAATCTTGTTGCTTGTTGCTTATCTACATCGTCCAGAGAGACAACCTGTATAGCGTGGCCATCAGAGCACAGAAACAATCTATAGAGCGGCACTGTGTTTCTGGCTCAAACAAAGACTGCTGCCTCTTCCACCCGGAATTCACGACCGGTGTATTAACCCTAAGATGCGACTGCTCCCCAATAAACACCCTTTGGTACAGCTGGGCCATGCGGGGGTGTTTGTGCAGGACGGCCCAGGAAAAGCCTGTCACACCCGAGTCATTGTCTCCTGCATCACCTGTCACTCATCCTGTTGTTTTTTCCCCTGCAGCTCCCAGTCCGCCTGTTCTGGACTGCGGGGCTTAGTTTGGGATCTGCCGGCCTCATAGGCTGAGCAAACATGGTGCAGCAGTGCACAAAAAAGGTGTGTGTGTGTGTGTGTGTGTGTGTGTATAGCATGTACGCAGGGAGAGACAGAGAGAAGGAAAGAGTGACAGACACTTACAACCCCTCTACAGTCACCGTGCTGAAAGATTGATTCTGAAAAATCACAGCAAACAATTTTCGAATCGGTCAAATAAAGAAACGTAGATGCTCATCAGGCCCTGGCTTCGATGCCTTTTGAAAGACTGTGTTAACCGTCTATGGCTGACTCACGTTCATCTACCTTGCGCTAAACAGTGGGTCTCCACATTCCCACAACAGAGTCAAAACAACAACCGACCCCCAATGTGGAAGCTCCATTCCAGGTCATAAAATCAACACAGCTGGACATCCTAAAGTCAGTGTTTATGTCTGAGAGCCACCTTTCCGACGTGACGCCATAAATAGACGCGGAACATCCTGCAGCTCCGGGCGAAGGTGCATTCGAGTCTCTCGTCAGGCAGTGTCTGAAGTGTTTGGAGGCCAGGGGAGGATGGAGGGGGGAGGATGGAGGAGGATGAGAGGGAGAACAAGGAGGGGCGAGGAAGTGGTGACTACCGTGTGACAAGCGCCCCTGTTCCTTCCTGTTCCAGGCCTGGGAAACAGGAAGAGGGGCTGCATTATTGTGACGGACAGGAAATGCAAGGTCCTCTAAATTAAGAGTCCCTCTTTTGATTTGGCAGCGACTGAAGGATGTCCATCAGCACATCCCAGTGGAAATGGCATGATGACACTATATCTGGCCATGCCATTTTTATACTTACCAATATTAAACCTCAGACTGAAACTCCATAAATAGCTCACATCTTCCTCATAAACACTTTGGTAAAATGGCCGAAATCTTTCTCTTCCCATCGGGCCAACGAGTTAGAGCCTTCCCCCATAGGTACCTTGTGTGAATATGGTCTGGGTGGATATAACCCTGGAAGGACAATGATATGCAGTACTGTAGGCTACTGTTGCTAGTGTTGAGTGGATAGTGGTGACCTTTGAATAAAAGCGCCTGTTAAATGTCGATAATATAAATGTCGAATCACTTCCAGTAAATCTGTACCCACATCAACACACATTGCGTGTCAAACAGTAGGGACACAATTAGACACAATTGATGCTATGAATCATGTGCAGTGTAGTCATTATACTGCACAATGCACTGGATCCTGCTGTTTTTGATGGGAAGGTGGAGGAGACCGTCCACTTTTTTCAACAACATACATTATTCATTATTATTAGATTTATATATTCATACAGGGATGACCAAACCAATGCCGCTACGCTTCTGCTTTGCTGTTTATGTTAAAGGTTCTGTAATGGCCAGAAAATCAACCGTGAGGACAGACCAAGGTGTCACAGAGGGTTAGGCATCATGTGGACCCCTTCCTCCTTCAGCTAGCCAGCAAGCCATCCTCCACCCAACCATCACCACTGTGTTCAACACAGGATAAGGAGGAGCCCGCTGGTTGCTAGGAGAGCTGTATCTTTGTTGACTATACCCCTCCTCCCATCTCCTTTATGTGTTTCATCCTTTCAATTAGGCCCCCTTTCTGGCACGTGGCCAGGCCTCGTAGTGCGGATAACCATGGCAATAAGATGTGATTAATGAGCAGAGGCCTGTTGGTCTCTCTGCTACGCTGTTTTTGCTGTTGCTGGCGCTACTCCTTTTTTTTTGTAGGCCTTCACTTCCTGTTTTCATACCCCTAACCCCGCCCTGTTGAGTGTTTTATTCAAAATGGACGTGCGGAGGGAACAGTGGAGAGAGCTTGTGTGTGTGTGTGTGTGATATCCGCACACCAGCCCCATGGAGGAAGCCGTTAGTTGACAGGTCAGATGGGTGCGGGGTGGCTCTTGTAGAACATGCCAGGTGCTGGCCTACGGTTGCCGCCTCCTGGTGATCTCGTCGAGTGATTGGGGCACCAGACGACTGATATCTGTTTAATAACCCCCTCAGCCCCGGGCCAACTCCTAATGCCTCTCCTGTCGCCCGTAATCAAAAGGACCAGCGGGAACAATGGGCTGGCTCAATTAACGGCAGCTCCATCAACGCTCGTCTCGGCTTCCACTCCCAATTAACCACGGAGAAGTCAAGCTGTACACTCAAGTCTACCTCTCGCTGTTCACATTCATCAGGTTCATAGGGGGTTGTTTGGATTTGGCATGGTTACTCAAAGAGCTGATAAAAAAAAAAAAGATATGTGTATATATATATATATATATATATATATAAGAAATGGTTCAACAGAATGCATTCCTAGAACTATAATAAAAAGTTTACCTCACAAAGTCCCATGATAGAACGAGATATATATTAAGAAAGAATAGCACTGAATAGAACTCTTAGAAAGAATTATTGGGAACCAAGCAAGTTTAAAATATAGGACAAATTGCAGCAGACACACATCATATTCATAATTATAATACACACATACACAGAGAAAATGCTATCCCCATCATTTGAAAACGAAAGCAGCAAGAGACATTCACTGGATGACCACAGAACGGTGTTTAATGCAATGTGAACAAACGACTATGTACTGAAGTGTACAAACACTTTCAAAAACAAGGAAACCTGACGGCATAATGTCTATCGTTCTATAATCTTGTAGCAACAAATTCAAAATAGAAGACTTGAAACAAAACATCTTTGCAAATCCAACTAACCGTACCACAAAAGGTAATATTCACTGCCCTCTGCTGGTCGATGTTTTAATAGCAAAGAAAATAATAAAACTAGCAATAACAATAATAAAACAAATTTGTTTCAATTAAATTGAATCACTATATTTATCTTAAGTGGGCTCTGCAGCTTTTTTACTCAAGTCTTTCTGAAGGAGCTGAAGGAGAGACTGAGAGGGGACGACAGGGCTGTTTTGGTTGCCGGTGGAGGGACATACTGGCCTCTTCCCAAGGCTGGGCTGTGACCAGCCATGGCAGGGCCGGACGGTTTCGGCTGAACCCCAGCACGGCCGTACGTGGGCCTCGGGGGGACCTGAGGTGTGAGTGCTGCCCCCTGCAGGACGAAGTCCGGTCTGATGGAGAACGGGGCGGGGAGGGTGCCGGACGCCACTCCAAGGTTCACGCTCTCCCTCCTGGAACCCCCAACGCCCATGGTTTCCATCAGGATGTCATGGAGGCCCTGGCCTCCAGGGGGCACTATGGGGCTATTGGTGGACAGCAGGCTTGTAAGGTCTCGGGACAGGCCTGGCGCCAGAATAGGGTCGTAGGCTGGGGATGGCGGGGTTGCATGGGTGTAGGCTGAGGGTGAAGGGAGAGGTGGGGCATGGGTGTAGACTGAAGGTGTAGGAGGAGCGTGGGTGTAGGTTGAGGGTGTAGGGGGAGCTTGAATGGAGGCTGAGTGTGTAGGGGGAGGTGAAGCCTGGATGTAGGCTGAGGGTGTAGGGTGAGCCTGGATGTAGGCTGAGGGTGTAGGGAGAGCCTGAATGGAGGCTGAGGGTGTAGGGAGAGATGAAGCCTGGATGTAGGCTGAGGGTGTAGGGGGAGCCTGGATGTAGGCTGAGGGTGTAGGGAGAGCCTGGATGTAGGCTGAGGGTGTAGGGGGAGATGAAGCCTGGATGTAGGCTGAGGGTGTAGGGAGAGCCTGAATGGAGGCTGAGGGTGTAGGGGGAGGTGGAGCTTGGGTGTAGGCTGAGGGTGTAGGGGGAGCCTGGATGAAGGCTGAGGATGGGGACAGGACTAAGGCCCGAGGTGTTGGTGTTAGGGCCATAGCTGCAGTGACTGCTGCGGTCGCGGGTGAAGCAGAGGCTGGGGGCAGTGCCGGCGCCGTGGATTCGGACTGGCGTGGGCCATGGATTTGGCCCGGTTTAACACCGGTAGGAGCAGAGGGGAGAGTGGGGAAACCAGGTGTGCTCTGGAGGGTGATGGGGAAGGAGGAGAGGGAGCTGGCCGGGGCCCGGTGCTCCAAGGCTGGGCAGGGATCCAGGTTTGGACCCTGGTCCTGGTTCCCAGTGGGAGAGGAGGGGCGCTGGGGCTGGGCCCGGGGGGTGGAGCGCTTCAGCAGACCCTGTTCTGTGACAGGATAACGCTCCATCGCCCATTCCCGACGTTCCTGACGGATCCGCTCCATCTCACGCAACTCCCTAGGCAGCTCCAGAACACTGCTCTGGAAAAGTACAATAATAAGAATATAAATATAAAACAAATCAGAAACAAACAAGCCTGGACTAAGAGCAAGCCTGGACTAAGGTAGAATCAGACGACACTGTCAGTGTGTGTGTGTGTCCACTGACCGCGCCGATGTTCTGCGTATGCACAGGCTCTTCCCGGCTGCCGCTGAGGTAGGCGTCCACCAGGCCGGTGTAGTCGGCCATCACAGCGTCCAGCAGCACCAGCCTGAGAGGCTGCAGGTGGATGACGGACAGAGCCATCACCTTGAGCAGGGACGTGGGGCACGGACGCACAAACCACACCTGGCGGTCCTCCTGCATTACCACACACACACACACACACACACACACACACACACACACACACACACACAGCGAGAGAGAAAGACAGGATTGTCAGCTGAATTGTCTAAGATTGCAATACTGCTTTTGGTGTCATGTAGCAGTTATCAGATGACCATACACTATAGCACATTCCGCAGAAAAAGTATTCAATTCTTTACCGTTTTGCAGTTGACATTCATTTAGAAGGATTAGCAACCATGCTAGAAGCAGACTATGAAAAAAAGTCAACACAGAGAGCTCCCAACAGTGACCAGTGTATAGCAGTGGTTGGAGCGCTTCAGTAGACCCTGTTCAGCTATGATGTGAATGCCATTGCATTGCGTGTGACTAACACTCCACACTAGAGTTATTTTTGTACCCCTAGTGGGTTAACGCTTTTGGGCCCTCTACCGCGGTGAGCTGGGACTTGATCTTGAGGGAGGAGAGCCGTGATGGGGGCATCTTTAGGTGGAGCGAGACCACTTCCTGTAGAGTGCCCACTCTGTCTGGGAGGTAGCCTCCCGTCTCGGTGTAGAAACACAGCACGTCAGCCACCTACACACACACACACACACACACACACACACACACACACACACACACACACACACACACACACACACACACACACACACCTTTATACTAGTTGCAGTAATAGTATTTTGGGGGGTTATTGTAATGACTGCATTTTCCCAGACAACAAGGCGTAAGGTGGTGAGACAGTTGTCACCTGTGTATCAAAGACGTTGGTGAGGTTGACGCCAAACTGAGCCATTAGACAGCCAGCAATGCTTCTGCAGTCGTGGGTCACCTCCATCGTAAAGACAGGATATAATAGAATATGATACAGGAAAATAATGGATATGAACTCATTATAAGACGATATTTTGCCTCATAAATCTCCAGCGGAAGTTTGTGGTGGTTTAGAAAACCAGTCAACTACAGCATAAACCCTTTATGCTCAAGTGTCTTTGAAGAGGCTGGTAAGCTATGGGTCATACATGTTAATAGTCAGACAAATACTTAGCTATTCTACTTGTTCCAACTCTAGGATTATACATTGTATGGCTGTTTCAGTGTTATATATTTACATACTGTAAGGCTGTATCTGTGCCAGGCTGACCTTGAGAATGTGCTGGTTCTCCAGGATCATTGACAAGCCGTTCTTAAAGGCTCTGGCCCCCAGTTGCAGGACGTCGAATAGATACACCTTATTCTTAGTGGCTATCTATGGGAGCAGCCATTTTGTGGTCCATTAAAAAGAAAATGTTCACAAAATGAACATATGAAAAAGGAGCATCCTTGTCATTTCTAAGGTTAGGGTTAGGGTTATCATATAATTTGGGAATGCATTCTGTAAGATATTTTTGAATCTGACAGTGGTTCAACACAAAATGAATTTTTATTAACTGGATAATGTTTGTTGTAAGACTTTTCATCCACCTGTAGCCAGCAAAGTCTTTCGTGTTGGACTGCTCCCACTCCATCTGCACCGATACCAATGACCTGCTGCTTCCTGATTTGCATCACCTAGGTAACCAGCGAGTACAGCCATACAAGGAGACAAGAGACTTATGCCATAACTGACTCCTTAGATAAGCTAAATCATTCTCTAATAAAAGAATGAAACAGGGATGAAACTCACAGCTGGTCCAAACTTCTCGTGGAACTCATCAACAACCACAAAGTTGACGTACTGTTCATCGTCTTCATCTTCATCATCTGATCAAAAACAAAAATGTATTTATTTAAATGTATTGACACTATAAATGGTGCCGTCTCATTTTGGGTTTCAGTCAATCAACCAGATAATCAGCTTCATACCTAGGACCAAGTAACCCACATTATGCATTGCGCACACACATATTAGGTGAGAAAGCTTACAATTAATCGAGTCGTAACTATTTATTTAAGTATTTAAGTACTATTTAATTAGTTAATGATGACCTCACCCAGTGCAAAGTTCTTCCTGTAAGGCTGGAATTCTGCAACGGTCAACTGACCCTCGAGTACATTGTCTCTGTCAGAAGCCTCCCTGGGTCACACAGAAACATTCAACAGCATTTACACACAAGCAAAACATTTTGTATTTATTCAACACGTGATTGATTAGTACTGGACTAATTTGATTGGATGTCAAGGAATTGAGCACTTTTGGTTGCTTACCCCTGTTCATTTTTTGTTTTATTGGCAAATTCCACTGTAACAGAATATTCTGAGGTTAGCGCAGTAGTTAAGGATTCAGTCACAACCTAAGTATAACATAGGACTGGGTTACCGGAGTATGTGGACAGAATAAATTGGGCTTCTGAGTTCTTACCATTCAAGATCTCATGCCCAAAGAACAGCTTGACTCCAGGAAATTTCCTTTCAGTCTTGACATCAACCACTTGACACATTGCAAAAAAAAATTAGAATAATAAAATAAGATAACATTTCACTGAAATAGCTAATATTGCAACCATTTTACCAATTTGCATGACGTTAACTATTAATTGGATAGCTTTCCGAGCAGTGGGCATCTTTTTTTCGTTTTATTTGTTTATTTGGTCGTTCCAATAATTACAATAACTGGCACTAGCTAAATGATTTGAACAGCTAATAAAGCTGTTTGGCGGTGGCTGCTGGCAGCTTTACTTACGTCAGCTAACGCTAGCAACATACCGCATGTTTTGCATAGCTAGCCAGTTTTTTTTTTCTCCACACATATCATCATAAACATGTCAACACTTTTCTAAATGCAGCATCTCACCATCCTCCAAAACAATTGTTTTATTTAAGTTGATTCGCTGAACTGTGCCAAGGAAAGTTGCAATCTTTAGAGTTAGTTTAATTCGTTTTCCTTTAAAGCTGTCCAAGAACTGGAAGTCGTCTACGGCCATTTTGTTGTGATATAAAGCTTATGCAGACAGAAATTTGGGCAGCTGTCACATTCTGTGTGACAACGTACTTACGATGAAAGCACAGGTAACGGGTCAGACAGTTAAAGGGTTGGATGCTTGTCTACTATTCCCAACACAAAAAGGCCTTACCTATGCACAATACATATTCTCTTTTTAGTAGTATGTGATTTATTATAATTAAAGAAATGAAATTTGAATTTATTCTAAAGGTTGTATGTTTTGGGTTATGTAAGCTGTTGTCTTTTGCGACAGTGACAGATAATTCCTCCTCTTGCAGCACAGTAATTATATATATCTTTTTTTATTTGGATTGACAGCTAAGCTTTTGACCGACGCCTGCACTAAGCCTATGCAGCCCTCACTTCAACGTTTCAGTGTCCAGGTTCTTGTTCACAGACAGAATGCTAAACATTAACTTTGCTTTGGCTTTGTGTGCTCTGCACCCTGCAGCCCTGCAGAGGGTGAGTTCTGCATCTGCATGCACGGAGGTTTTTTTGACTATGTTATTGTTATTAAATATTTCCCTTTAGAAAGGGGAATTGAGAAAGCTTAAATGACTTCTAAGCTTTCACATCCTCTTGATCTGCGAAAACAGTTCACATGAGACAGAGTGAATGGGACTAAATCACACCAATCATTTGAAAAATACAAGTTCCATAAAAACTTGAAGGATGATGCATTTTTTCAAACTACTAATTAATTCAGGTGCGCGCATAAGAAAAAAAAGAGAAGCCATGATCTTGTGAACATTGATAAACTAAGAGAAGTGATACTGCATTCTGGCCACTAGGGGGCAAGTGTGATGTGTTGCAAGGGCCCAAGAAAGTCTAAGGCAAACCTGTCACTCTGCTGTACCATTAGTAGGCGTGTAGTGAAGGCGAATGGGGGTGAGGGGGGGGGGGGGGGGGGGGGGGGGGGGGGGGGGGGGGGGGCGTTATAATCACAAAAAATAGCCAGCTGTTACTATAGATATCTTTGACTGGTTCACAGGACTTTGCCTCACACTGCTCAGGGAGGTGTATCAGTATATTCTAACCCCTTTGAACAACCTTCATGCGGAATGACTCATACATAGGGAGTATACATTGGTACGGAAAAAACTTCTGTGGGTATTTATCAGTAATTTACAGTATCAGAATCCACACAGTACTATGGGTGGCTTGTGCTTAGGTCAACGCAAGGCCACGTATTCACTCTGTGTGACAGTTTCTTCGAAACCCACTCCATCACTGTCAAAACATAGATATGAAGACATAATAAGTCCTTCATGAGTTTGAACGCTGAACAGTTTTTTCAACACAATGACCGAAAGCTACTTGTCTAAGGTTAGGAACACTTTTTGACTTTAATAAAAATATGGATCTGTTGTGTAACCAATGGAATGAAGCTCCTGTATATATGTGTCCTTCCAACGTAGATTCAACAACAATCCATGAAGTATGTATACTCAAGACTAATCGTTTTAAGGTTTTTATCAACTCTTCTCAGTTGTAGTGAGACAGAGACATGTCCTACTTTATTTTCATTGCAGAGAGACAAAGCCATAACACACTACAATACATCGTACACACCTGCTCAGGACAAATATATGTATATAATAAAGCAACAGAGGTGACACCTATGTGGTCTCTGTTAACTCAATTAAAGCATAATAGGCAACTCAGTGGAACTCATCTGTAAGTTCAAGCCTACATGCGTTATGGGTTACTTAACCCTCTACAGCTGATCTGAATTTGACTGAAATGTACTGTATAAGGTCTAGAGAAGGCATTGTAAAAGCCACCAAGATGTCAACTGTATGTAAAGTACCCGCAGGAAAGGAACTGTTGCAATTTGTAGACAATTGGGAAATATAGGCCCATGCAGTCTGTGTCTGTCTGCCATGAGGAAGACCCACCCTTCCTGTTCTTCATGGTCGGTCGCCGGGTCATCCTCTGTACGCTGTAGCACAATCACAAGCTCCAGGGAATCCAGCTCAAAAGTAATGGGTTGCTATACTGGTCAGATGTGAATTGACCAGACCTGTATGCCGTATAAAACCAGAAAAATACTGTACACCTACCAAATACAGTATCATAATGTCTTAAGCAGGATTATCTAGTCTGTCTGGTGGATCTAAATTAAGACTAAACGATCACTCATAATTCCCCCCATTGTACATAAACGACAAGGTCTGTTATTTTGTGTATTTGCATCACCCCAACCACTTTGTTTCAAGAGCGTTTCCGCCCACACTGAGTCAACGCATGCATCTTAATTTTTCATCCTCCTCATTGACAAGTCAGAACAATGGTGAGCTCCCAGGCGCACAGCCGCACGCTTAACCAAGCAATGATATGCTGTCATCGAAGAGAACGCAAATGGACAGTCTAGTGCAGCCGCTTGTTGCTCAGTATTTAGCTATGGGATGTCAATCCAAAGAAAACAGCCAAAATGGTTTAGAGCCGAATGAAAAGGACAAGGAAGCTGTGTAAGTGTTTTGAAAATTCTTTGACTACTTTTGTGATCTACTGCAAGAAGCGGCAAGTAGCCAACTTAGGCGCGTTATTTGTTAGCTTCAGTAACGTTACAGTTCGATTGATAATGTATCGTTTTATTTAGAAGTCAATTATAGATACTTTGGCGTTGGTTTAAAATCAGATATAGGCATACATAAACAAATAATGCATAGTGGTATGGTTTACGCGCACTGACGCGAGATTGGCTGTGCATAGTGGCGTGCCCGACCATTATCTAGCCCCCTCAGACTCAAATAATCGTCCTATCACTGAATATTATACCACAATGTTTAAAAATTGTGCCATATTTTCATTGTCTATGCATCCTTGGAAAGTTTTTTTTTAAACAATTAGCACCCTCTTTTATTTAGCTGTTCATAATGGAAGTCCGCAATCAACAGTCGTTTCCACGGGAAGGAAATAGGAACAATGGAAAACATTTCAGCTAGCAGAGAAACAGTTTGAACCCAGGTGTTCAACGAGCTATTTCAGATTATATTTGAATGTTAATATTTACTATGTATTGTACAATGTATTGCTTACAAGTAGTAAATGTAGTGTATGGAGCATAATATGTGCACAGAAAAGCCACACACACTTCTCTAAAGTCAAATTATCATATCTTATTGGCATTTCTTTGCCAGGACAAGCACACACACACACACACAAACACACACACACACACACACACACACACACACACACACACACACACACACACACACACACACACACACACTTCCTTGACTTCTCCACTTCTTAACGCCCCCCTCCCCACCACACACACCCTCCTTCTCCGGTGTGTCCTGTGTCTGCTCCCCAGGCATGGTGTGGCGTCTCCACCATGTGTCCCCAAACCTAGACCTACTCCTCCGGTGCGTCCTCAACGCTTCCCCCGCCCCAGCCCGGTCCAAACGAGCCAGGGAAAGACCACGATGTCTCTGGGACAGTTTTCCAAAGGTGCTGCCTGGGAGGAACTCATCCAAGCCTGCCTACAGACCTTTGGTGAGTCTGTGACTTGTCTTTGGCATGTAATGCTATCATGCGGACCCAGCGACAGCCGCTGCAGCAACAACACATGGGGACCTCAGAGATGTAGAAGGAAGGAATGACCTTACAGTGATCCTAAAGAGTGTGTGAACCATAGCCAGGGCGTGTTTCGCATTTCATGACACTTGGTTATAGATTCATAACATTCATACAACTTGTGTGCACTGAGGGTATGCAAAGACAGGAAACGGCAGCTGCTGCAACATTTGCACATGCGGATCTTTAAGATTTGTTTTTAACTCTGAAACTGAACATTATTCTTTCATATTTCTCTTTGCTTTTCTCTGCGAACCATGATGCCCTTTTGCCTCTGTCCACAAGTGCCTCTGTCAGTGTTGTATGCTTCACAGACAAACAGGAAGAGATCAGGAGAATAATGGTGGAATAATGGCACCACTTCCTCCCGCTTGGCTCTGTGTGATCCTGAAATTGGCTTGACGGGTGCAAGCGGTTTGAACATTTAGCTCGAGAACGAGACAGGGTGGAATCCGGCTGCTGGAAGTTGTTTTCTTCAGCCAGTGAAGCCAGCCCAGTGGAACTGTGCATAGCTCTACCTCAGGTGGTTTAAAGACATCCAGTCAAGTTTGAACTTGCAGTGCCTGGGTTTGTTTCCACTGCGTTTCAAAGTGTTACCACAATGAGGGAGAGACCACAGGTTTGTCAAGACCCTTGGGCAGTATATGGTATGCTGGAACGAGTATGGAATGGTGTGCAAATGTCCCGAACAAACCTTTTGCATGATAAAAAACAATAAAGCTGATGATGTTTAATACACTGCTTTCTGGCAAGGGTCTTCTACTTAACCAAATGTTATTATATGACACTAGTAATCAGGGATTTTATATAATAAGCTTTTAGCGTTTTTCCCCGACTAAATTCACCACTCACACCGTGGTTCTACAGCTAATGTAAATGTCTGTTGTTTCGAATTTTTTTAACATTTTTGAAATGGATGACCTATTTCATAATTACCCGAAAGGTGTTGATGATGAATAGTGAGGAACGGTGAGGTAGGAGAGGTCAGTCGCTGTTGTTCTGAGTGCTCTCAAAGTTATTATGATTACGTCTTTGAAACAGCTGTTGCCTGGATACCACAGCCCAGTGAGGAGAGAGGTTTGGAGAGCAGTTTCAATAGGACTGTTCACACGGAGTGACATCTCCTAATTACATTTATTTGTCGGGAGGGAGACCTGAAAAATCACAGCTTGCTCGTTCTTTTTGGTTGTTGAATGTATGGTATTGATGGGAGATCATTTTAAGAGAGTTTAATACTTAACTTAACTTAAGCGATGTGTAACCATCAAGTAAGCTATTTAGAAGCTGGTTTTTTTACATTAGTAAGATTCTTGCAACATATTTTTTACTTCAATTCTTCAAAGCCACGATAACGTGCGTCCCATCAGGGTGCACCTCTGCTGTTGCCGTGGCCACACATCAGAGGCTTACCCCCCGAGGGCTGGTGGCTGCTCCACCTTTTCAAAATGGGAGAGAACACACACCACACGCGCACACTCACACGAGTACACGTTCAGGCACTGGAGCTTTTTGAAGGATAAGCTGGTGGTGGTAACTTCAAGCCTGGCCAGGGAGGGGAGGGGAAAGGTCATTTGGACAAACCAGGCTCTTTAGATGCTGTGTCTTTGAAAAGCAGAGCACTGTAGGGGGCGGGAGAGGTGGGGGGAGGGTTGAACGATATCACCTGACATCATCGGTTCAGTCTGCCGCGTTGTGCTTTTTAGTTTGAGGTTGCATGCAGTAAGGTGAATAGACTTTCCAACCGACAGGAGACATACTGATCAAGTCCAGTAAGAATGCAGTATAGTAGAAAAATAAACTCCTAAGGAGGAGGCATATTCCCTATGGGGTTCTACTCTGATCTATTCTAAATCAATATCCATATATCTTCCGTCCTTTTAAATATTTTGATGTTATATTATTTACGAATTCCTCCCTTCACTTTGCGTAACTATGTTACCTTTCTTTCTTTTTTCCATATTCTGAAACTTTTTTTATAAGATAGTAATTTGAAAAGTGTGATATGGTCCCGCTATCCACTAACCTCTGTGAAAATATATCAATGGTGGCCAAGTGCAGTGTGAAGGGGGGGGGGGGGGGGGGCAGACAGCAGAGCTCCTGTGACTTGGCAGGGCTATCAGCGCACCAACTGTACCAACAGATTTACTACCCCTATGATTTGAATCCAGAGAGAGAGAGAGAGAGAAAGAGAGAGATACAGAGAGAGATACAGAGAGATACAGAGAGATACAGAGAGATACAGACAGAGAGAGAGAGAGAGAGAGAGAGAGAGGGAGAGGGAGAGAAAGAAAGAAAGAAAGAAAGAGAGAGAAAAAGAAAGACTAAACAGACAGGCCTATGGTCAATGCTTTGAGACTTTAGGAGAGCCAAAGAGTACTAGTGTGAAAAAGAAGAAGAGAGAGAAAGAGAGAGAGAGAGGTCCTCTCAGGCCTGGCCCTGATCTCCATTATCCCTGTGCAAATAGGGAACAGCAAAACCCAAACACACCTCACACTTTATTGGAGTGACAATAGGGAGCAGCCTACACAAACAGCCCTCACACTTTGTTGGAGTGACAATAGGGAGCAGCCTGCACAAACAGCCGTCACACTTTATTGGAGTGACAATAGGGAACAGCAAAACCCAAACACACCTCACACTTTATTGGAGTGACAATAGGGAGCAGCCTACACAAACAGCCCTCACACTTTGTTGGAGTGACAATAGGGAGCAGCCTGCACAAACAGCCCTCACACTTTGTTGGAGGGGCAGCCAACAGGCCTGAGATAATAAAAACACGGAGGGCTGGCCGTGCAGCCTGGGCGGAGGCTTATGTTTGCCCTCACATGTCTGCTATCAGACAATAACATTCCTAACCCTTTTCCAGTGAATAAAAACCCTGTGAACATTGATCAGGCCTAAGGGGTTGGGAGTGGTCTACTGTAGGAATAAGTGTGCGTGCGTGCGTGCGTGCGTGCGTGCATGTGTGCGTGCGTGTGTGAGTGTGTGTGTGTGTGTGTGCCAGCCATGCCAAAAAGCTGTGGAGCAACAAGTGTTTACCTGCTGGATGAATCACCACTTCCTTTGGGACGTTGTGAATGAGCTGCCCTGGTTGACTCACTCCCGGCTGATAACATTATGTGTGCAGTATCAAGGCTGTAGATTAATGACCAGTGGATGATACCCGTAAACTCCAACCCCAGTGGATGATTCAGATGTTTACGATCGTTGCCAGGGGACAGCGTGAAGGCGTGCGCCGTGTTTCCGGATTGACACAGTTTGGCCATAAGCAAGCCGACCAGACCAGGGCAGGAGCAGGGCGGAGCAGAGCAGGATATGGGGGCAGGAACCAGGATTATCGGGGCTGCTGGGTTTACCTCGGCACTCCACCAGGGGACAGATAACAAAGATTAGAGAAGGAGCCAGTTGTCATGACGTCTGAGGTCCTGCCATGGCGATAAGACCTAAGGGTTAGTATTTCCACGGTGATAGGAGTTAGGGGTTACTATTTCCAAGGCGATAGGAGTTAGCAGAAGCTTTATGGAAACTTAGACCACACCATGCCAGCTGTCTCGGCTGACCGTCAGTATGACGTTTGTCATACAGCACGCTCAGGCTTTTTAGAGCATTGTTGAAGTGCCACGCTATTGGTGTAGATAAGTAGATTTGTTTTAGATTAAGTTATGGCATGTGATAGATGTATATATCACAAACAATAAAACGTAATTGTATAATACAAAAAAGTAACTTTTTTATATATAAAATGTAAAATTCCTAAATGAACAATATTACCATTGCACACTTCTTGTTTAGGCTTGACAGTCTTCCATAGAGTACGATTACAATTTAACGTTGCTAAATTATGAATATAGAATAAACAGGTATCAGGCATATTACATGTTCAACAATGGCTTTATAAAAATAAATAAAAAGTTGCCGGTTCAAATAATGTCACTAGGACTGTGTATAGATTCATCTGGATTCCCTTATCAAGTTATCAAATTAGAACAAATTATCTTTGTTCTAACCGTGATTTCTGGAGCAATGCAAGGTGATACCTGAGTGTGTGTCTTCTCGCGATGACAGCAGCATTAGCAGACACACACACACACACACACACACACACACACACACACACACACACACACACTCAGAGACCAAAGATAAGCGGTCACAAAGGCAAGAAGTTAGATACCATTTAAAACTAGATCGACCCTCAGAAGCCTCTACCACAGCAGGAGATACACATCTGGTCACAGATTACCTTTGCTAATGTAGTGTGTGTGTGTGTGTGTGTGTGTGTGTGTGTCTGTGTGTGTGTGTGCGTGCGTGCGTGCGTGCGTGCGCGCGTGCGTGCGTGCGTGTGTGTTTGTGTGTGTCTGTATGTCTGTTCGTGTGCATACGTGCTGAAGGGACCTGGTTCACGCAATTTCCAAGCAACCCTAATCTAGATGAAGCCATCAGTGGTAAGATAAAGTAGCGTGCTGGATTTGCGTTGATATCGTTCCGGAACCAGTTTACGCTGGCCTTCGGCTACCGTATGGGAAGTGGCTGAGACGAGCGGGGAACTAAGTCCCGTCTTAACGGTCAATATCTGTTTTCCTCTTTTTCTTGGTTCTTGTTTAAGGGTTTGCGTGTCGCTCTTATCGAACCGCTCTCTAAACCTTTTGCCAGCAGTTTAATTACCAGCATTAAATTAAATGTGTGTGTGTGTGTGTGTGTGTGTGTGTGTGTGTGTGTGTGTGTGTTATCTTTCCCAGACTCTGAAGGCTGTGTGTGTGGGAGCAGCCACCTGCTGAACATCACCCTGACCATGCATCGCCTCCTCATCTCCTCCAGCGAACTACTGGACAACATGGCTGCTCTATATCCTGTGACCGCAGTGACCGCTGCTTGCTGTACGCCGCCACACAACACCAGACATAGACGGACTGCCCCGACAAGATAGGAAGAGACGTTGCCGTTTCTTTTGTGGTCGAGAGGAGTCACAGTGTGGTCACGCATGTAGGAGGAGAACATCCATGGCAGACAAACACCGTGCTAGTGAAGGATGTCCTCTGTAAGACACATGTCGTTGTTGTTGTTTTTTTTTACATCTTATTTTTTTATTTGGTTTAGGTTTGAGGGTGTAGATGTTGGTAGCCACCAGCGCAGCTCACGCTCAGCGAAACACAAAGCAGTCGTTTCACTGGCTCAAAGTGGGCCGTTGTCCGTGCGACGTTGATTCCTTGCCCTGTGGAGGGAATCTGAAGCGTCTATCATAAAAGTGACAGTTTATTCACTGTTCCAGGATGATTAATTTGGCGGTGCTCGTTGCTCGTCACAGTTTTCCCTTTCGTGGTGAACTCCTCCCACGCTACCAAATGTCAGTTGTGCTCGCCTTTTAGTTTCCCTAGTGATGAGCTGTCATTGCCAGGCACTACAAAATCAAGAGAGAACAACCACGTTGTGAGAACAACCACATTTTAGAGAATGACCACATTGCAGTGACTCTCTCACTCTCTCTCTCTCTCTCTCTCACTCTCTCTCTGCAAAGCGCTTCAGCGTCTGAGTTTAGTCCCTTCAGTCAAAAACAATGGCCAGTACTGTCATTCATCATATAATATCAACAGCCTTATATGGAATTGTATTACGTAAGATAATAAATACTTTTAGACTTTTGAGGTTTTAGTGGTATTGGTACTACGGTCTTTTCCTTAATGTGAGTCCATACATTCACAACAGCAGTGGAGAGTGAGGAGCCAGGAGACTGCCAGAAGATCTGCTACCTCATCAGGTCAGTGTCTCTGTGTGTGTCGGTGTGTGTCTGTGTGTGTCGGGGTTTCTCTGTGTGTGTCTGTGTGTGTTGGTGTGTGTCGGTGTGTGTCGGTCGGTGTGTGTCGGTGTGTGTCGGTGTGTGTCGGTGTGTGTCGTGTGTCTCTGCGTGCCGGTGTGTGTCTGTGTCGGTGTGTGTCGGTGTGTGTCTGTGTGTGTCTGTGTGTGTCTGTGTGTGTCGGTGTGTGTCGGTGTGTGTCGGTGTGTGTCTGTGTGTCGGTGTGTGTCTGTGTGTGTTGGTGTGTGTCGGTGTGTCTCTGTGTGTGTCAGTGTGTGTCTGTGTGTGTCTGTGTGTTTCGGTGTATGTCTGTGTGTGTCTGTGTGTGTCTGTGTGTGTCTGTGTGTGTCAGTGTGTGTCTGTGTGTCGGGGTGTGTCTCTGTGTGTCGGTGTGTGTCTGTGTGTCAGTGTTATTCATGTGATGATGTCCTGTTGCATTTCTTTGAGTTTCTTTACAAAACAATATTGGGTGTTATTGTACACGTTTTCAAAAGTCTTCAATATTGAAAATCTTCGCATTGTGTGTGTTATGCTGTATAACAATATAACTATATTTAATAGTTGGTTGTGTAGATTATGCAAATCAACCGGCCTGAGCCCTATGCTGCATGTCCTCCCCTCTCTCTCCCACATTTCCTGTCAACCCACTGTCCTGTCTCAATAAAACAAACAAAAAGAAATGAGTAATAATCCTCCCGAAATATATCTTTACAACAAAAAAAAGTTCCATTGTGTGTGTGTGTGTGTGTGTGTGTGTGTGTGTGTGTGTGTGTGTGTGTGTGTGTGTGTGTGTGTGTGTGTGTGTGTGTGTGTAGGTACTGGATCCAGGAGTTCTGGCTCATGTTCCGTCTCCACCACAGTCTCTCAGGCAGACTGCTCCAGTTCCAGGAGCTGATCCGAGACCAGGGACAGGAACGCCTGTGTCCTCTGCTGGAGACTAAATGGATGTACGTACTGTAGCTGGGACCACACTTCACAAAGACCAGCCCGACTCCCCGCTGTATCTCAAAATGTTTTAATATCACCTCAGATTATGTGTGTGTGTGTTTGTGTGTGTGTGTGTGTGTGTGTTTCAATACTAAGAGAGACTGGTCTACGATATGATAACATCTCTGTGTGTGTGTGTGTGTGTGTGTGTGTGTGTGTGTGTGTGTGTGTGTGTGTGTGTGTGTGTGTGTGTGTCCGTGTGCTTCTGTGTTTCAGTACAAAGAGAGACTGGTCAATGATATGTTAACGTCTGTCTGTGTGTGTTTCTGTATATTCCAGTACTGAGAGAGACTGGTCGTGGAAAGCTAGCCAGAAGATCAAGGCTAACTGCAGTAAGAAGAGGAAGGTTTCTCTGTTGTTTGATCACCTGGAACCCATTGAACTGGCTGAACACCTCACCTACCTGGAGTTCAAATCCTTCTGCAGAATCTCTGTGAGTATAGGCATCACTCATAACAACGTCATTCTTATAAATCCTACAGCTTGAAATGTGATGTCTACAACAGTAGAACGCCATATTAGCGACTTTATTTTGTTTTTATTGAATTTATGTATCAATATTTTTCATACATTTATGAAACATGAATCGTTAAAACCGAAAAAAGTGATTCGTTGTTTGTAACAATTTGAAATGTGACGAGTCCCGCACGTTTAGTTGTAGAGACAAAACATGGTGGATTGTACTGAACAGTAGAGTATAATAAGGAGTTTCCATAAATAAGACAATAGTCTTCATTTCATTGAATCAAAGAAAACGATTCGAGTTACTCTTGAGAAAGCAAAACTCCCTTTCATTCACAGTTTGTAGACTACCAGAACTACATCCGCAGCTGCTGCATGAAGGACATCCCTGTGATGGAGCGTTCCATTGCTCTGTGTAATGGTATCTCCCAGTGGGTCCAGCTGATGGTGCTGAGTCGACCCACCGCTCAGCTCCGAGCCGAGGTCTTCACCAAGTTCATCCACGTGGCACAGGTAACGGCACAGCTTCACCAGCACGTGTCTCCGGCTCGTGGCTCAGCTCAAGACCCCCTGATCCTTACTGCACCGTCCCCCTTGAAAGGACCTGTCCAACTAACTCCCTCTTCTCCAGTGTCTCCTAATCCATGCGCTGTAAACTATATTGTTTTATTATTATCTTTTATTTCTATATTATTATACTACATTACTTTTATCTTTTATTTATATATTATTATACTACATTACTTTTATCAGGTCTAGTTTCCATCCCTTCATCCTTTCAATCCCTTCACTCTGCAATGCTGAATGTGTTAATGTTACTTGGTTGCATCTGTGTTTTCCCCGACTCCTTTCATTCACAAATGGGTCGTGGGTCATTTGTTATCTAAGCTAATGCTTTGCTCCTGTCACTTACTGGCTGTCGCAACACTGCAGGTTGCTACTACAGACACTGCATAATTAGTGGATGAATAACCGACTCCCTTTTTTAATGGCAGCAAAGAGCTTCACTGTAGCTACGGACAGACTTTCAGGGCGCCATAGAAGATAATGCAGAGAGAAACGTACTTCTGCGTAATGGCTGACTGCCAAATAAGACTCGAATCCAAAGCACAGATGGACGGAGTTCACAGGAATATGTTTAATTTTTCTCGGAAACTGAAAAGCCTTTCGATTTCCCCCGAATAAGGCAAGATTGTTCCCTGGTTCTGTGGTAGATAGTTTGGGTTTCTGTGTGGAAAACCTAGTTGATTCAACCATACACTGCCACAGTTCTCTAATACATTATGTTTAATCTGATAAAAAAAAAAGAAAACTCTGCGTTTGGATTCGAATGCGGAATCTTTGTCAGATCGACAGCGTCTTTCCTTAGTCCGCTGTAAGTGCTACGGCACGTTTAGTGAACCCTAAGACAACAGGTAGTGAAGCTAAGGTAGGGTCAAGACAAGTCAAATCTATTTATAAAACCCATTTAAAAAACAACTCACGTTGACCAACGTGCTGTTCAAACCTGGTCTCGGTCAAGCTAAGGTTCATGCTTTTCGAGTCAGGTTGGGCAGATAGCACCAGGGCAGGCAGCAAAGCGAGCTGAGCCGTTGACGACCTCCAGTAGCACGCTGTAGCGCTCACACAGTGTGTGTTACAGCAGGCTGGAGGTGTTAACTCTATGCAGACAGTAAACAATGTTATCATGGAGCTTTGAACACACACTCCACATAACCTTGCTTTGTGGGCTTTGTTTAATTGGGTTCCATTACTGTACAATGTGTTATAGAATTGGAACCGCATTAGCTGAAGAGCATTATTGTCTTTGACCATGAGAGTAATTCGAGATCTAGGTGCGTGTATGATTATATGTCTCTTTGTTTATGTGTATGTCTGTTTGTATTTGTGTCTGTGTGTGTGTGTGTCTGTGTGTGCGTGCGCATGTGTGTGTGTGTGTGTGTGTGTGTGTCTGTGCATGCATGTGTGTGTGTGTGTGTGTGTGTGTGTGACTGTGCATGCGTGTGTGTGTGTGTGTGTGTGTGTGTGTGTGTGTGTGTTTTTGTGCGTGTGCATGCGTGTGTGTGTGTGTGTCTGTGCGTGCATGTGTGTGTGTGTGTGTGTGTGTGTGTGTGTGTGCTCCCCAGAGTCTTCACCTGATGCACAACTTCAACACGCTGATGGCGGTGGTGGGCGGTCTGTGTCACAGCTCCATCTCCAGGCTGAAGGACACCAGTCTGCACGTCTCCAGCGACGTCACCAAGGTACTGACTGGCTCGCTGACAGGAAGGCGGGCTCTTAAACTCTCTGCCTAGCGCTACGTGCCGTTTGAAGAGCTCCAGAGCCTGAGCACACAGCCAGTCCACCCCGAGTGGCACTGGAAACCAGCACTGAGAAAGGGAGGCTGGTTTTCTTTTTGTAGTTTTTGACCACATCACCGAGCTAAAAGTGTGGTGATACTATTTGTTAATATGATGTAATGTTGAATATAGTCTATACTGTTATATAATCATAATTCATTTAAACAGTGCACATTAATCAACCTTCTTTAAATATGTCACTTAGCCATACGTCCTATTAATGAATGCAGTCCCTTGAGAATAAGTTAAAAGAATTAAAGACCACAAGAATTAAAGTGACATCTTTGATTAGCAACATGGCGCACACAAAGTCATCTTTGACATCATGACTGCACCAATACTGTGAAGTATTTCCCTTAGAGCCTAGTGTAAAATATTTAGGTAATCAGGGAAGTGTCATAAAAAGAACAACCAAAAAAGAGAAAAACAAACTACCCAATGGGAAGCTGTTGAGTTGTAGTGAGTCACACCGGTATTGACAAAATACCCGAGTAGATTGAAAATAGCACGTTTGGCCTCCTGTCCCATTCACCCAGGTCCTGAATGAGATGACAGACCTCCTGTCGTCCTGCCGTAACTATGACAACTACAGGCAGGCCTACAGCCGCTGTGCTGGCTTCAAGATCCCTATCCTGGGAGTTCATCTCAAAGACCTCATCTCGGTCAACGAGGCCATGTCTGACTTCCTAGAGGACAACAAGGTGTGTGTGTGTGTGTGTGTGTGTGTGTGTGTGTGTGTGTGTGTGTGTGTGTGTGTGTGTGTGTGTTCGAGAGAAAGAGAGTTATGTGTTTGTGTGTGCGTGTGTGATTGAGTTTGTGTGTGTGTGTTTGTCTGATGGACATTGTCTGTGTGTGCGTGCGTGCGTGCGTGCGTGCGTGCGTGCGTGCGTGCGTGCGTGTGTGTGTCCATGAGGGGGACTGGCCTGTCTCCTAGCAGTTCTCCATTGACTATTTCAAAGTCTACATATACTCAGGTTGACAAACCTTACCTCTGCTTCAGAGACAAACCAATGTCTAAACTTCCTTTCACATTTCACAATAAAAGTCCGTCCCCTGAGTTAAATCTTTTGCCGTTGTGAAGGTGAACGTGGTGAAGATGCAGGCTTTGTACAACCACATTAACGAGCTGATTCAGCTGCAGCAGATCCCGCCTAGGCTGGACGCCAACAAAGACCTGGTCCACCTGCTCACAGTAAGTGGAGCAATAAGTACCAAGGATGTGGTGTTTTAATGTCCATTATGCAAAAAGTCAAGCACTTTAGAGAACAATGTTTGAATGGTAAGAATGGATGTGAGTTGGATCTGGTTCACACAGGAAAACAAGTAAAGAGAAACTGTAACTTATGTTCAACAATATTCACAGCTGCTGTTTGAGAAGCAATTTATGTAAAACCTTTGCAATTTATAGCTTGACAAGATAGTAGATGTATATTATAAATGTGTTATCTTTGCTGTCGCCTGCTGTACTTTTGGTCAATTGTTATCATCTTTACCGGTTACCTAAATGTACTAATATTTGAATATTTGCAATAACAGAACATTCATATGAAAATATTCAAACATTAAAAAAGATAATGTTTTTTTCTGATGTACATAGTTTACTTTCAAAATAAAAGTTCCCCCCCCCCCCCCCTGTTCATTGAGTGAAGGCTATCTACCAGCAGTGACTCCTTCCAGTAACCCTCTCGTCTGTCCTCAGCTGTCTCTGGATCTGTACTACACTGAAGATGAGATCTATGAGCTGTCTTACACCAGGGAACCCAAGAACTGCAAAGCACCTGTAAGTTACAGTACACCCAGCACTAAAACGCTACTATAACTAGGATTGCCTGTTTTACACACAGACAATCTGGGATTTTCCGATTATAAATGTCTTTATCTGATCTGAAAGTATGAACATTTAAATGCATCCTACGTTAACATTTTGTTTTAATATTGAGCGAATGCTTTCTTACTGTCAGATATGTTTTATAAAAATGATCTTTGGTGATGTTTATTGTTTCCTCCCAGTAGCGAATAATTCCTTACAAACAGGTTAGTATTATTTATTAGGATTTATTTCGGTCCTAGCGAGAATGTATCTCTGTAAGTCTTGAAGGAAATCAGGTGCTCTCAGTTTGGCTGAACTATCTAGTCTATGCTCCACTACAAACCGATTAAGGCCAGACGTGCGCAAACTAAACATCTCAACAACATAGAAAAGATAGCAATAATGGTTTAGTAAACCCAATGTTGACAGATCATATCTTAAGATAAACAGATGTGGTTTATTTATATTGTTTTTGTCTTTACTGGAATCAAATAGCCGGATTGAGCCGGCACTACTGAATCCCAGGTTGGGTTTGATATCAGTCTAATGATTGGCCTTGGTCTCCCTCTCCCCCTAGCCAGCGACACCCTCCCGCCCAGCAGTGGTGGTGGACTGGGCTTCAGGCGTGGCTCCTAAACCTGACCCAAGAACCATCAGCAAACACGTCCAGAGGATGGTGGACGTAAGTACTCTGGGTAAAACTGATCGAAAACATGTCTGACTACATACGTTGTATAACTCCGGCCACACCAGAAGCATTTAGCTGAGCTAAAAAAATATATATATATAATACCAAAAAATTATAAAACGCCACCAGAACGCTGAGTGGTTCGAGTTTCTGCTTGCGTTTTTGGTTGCTAGGCGACCGTAGGAAGCCCATTGTGAGTGGAGGGTTTTTAACAGAAAGATATTTCAGTTGTAAAAAAGGTACCCCTCTCCAAGCCTTTTTAACAAGAGCTAAAACACACTGTTACCACTGAAAATGTCAGTGCCCAAACGACAGAAGCAATTACTGGTCTGGATAAAGTCTCATCCATATCATTGAGGCTAGCAAACTTCCTCACAAAACATCTCCTATACTCTAGACTAAGTGCAAACCAGAGTTGCCTTTTTAAAAACACAATACAATACTTTTAGTAAAAAAAAGACTTGGGGAAGAGAAATTGTTCTTTGTCACGACACCTTGCATTACGCAACAATGTGTCACGTAACATTGTGTTGTAGTAGAATGGGATTAAATATAATCCTGTTCACTTCACTTCCAATCCTTTGGTTCCACTGCAAGGTTGCAACAGACAGGGGAAACAGTGCAATCCTTCTGCACGATAGTTACATACCTTTATTGCACAGCTTCATGTTCCTGTGGTAAAGAATGATGGTGATGAGGCTGATAAGAGTTTTCTTTCTTTGTTTCTCCCTGACAGTCTGTGTTTAAGAACTACGATCATGACCAAAATGGCTTCATTTCTCAAGGGGACTTTGAGAAAATTGCTGCTAGCTTTCCTTTCTCCTTCTGTGTCATGGACAAAGAAAAGTAAGTGGAAGGTTTGTTTGCACGTGCGCGCGTGCGTGCGTGCGTGCGTGCGCTCACACCTGCAGGCATATGACCGTGTGAATTTACAGTGTGTGTGTGTGCCTGTCTGTTGTTCTGTGGTTACATTGTGACTCAGTCCTGTGGCACATTTGACAAATGACATGCTCCATCCTGTCCGTGTGCCCCTCTGTGAGAGGGGGAACTGAAGGGAAATCTGTTGCCATTGCTGTGGCAACAGGAAACTACAGTACCAATTTAGTTCCAACCATGTATGTCAAGCAGTCCAACTGCAAGCCCAACCCTATACTATGAAACGCTGCCTTTAACGATTATAACTCTAAAATAATGAAGCTACCATTATAACTATTATATAATTCACAGTGGGGCTTGTGAAATGGCAGATGTTATGAAATGTTTTGCAACGACTTCACGATCGGGTTGACGATGGGTCTCCTGCGTCTGCAGGGAGGGCCTGATCAGCCGTGAGGAGATCACGGCCTACTTCATGCGGGCCAGCGTCATCTGCTCCAAGCTGGGCCTGGGCTTTGTCCATAACTTCCAGGAGACCACGTACATGAAACCCACCTTCTGCGACAACTGCTCCGGCTTTGTGAGTGCGCTTCCTGGTGCCACCATTGTATTATCTTCAGCGTTGTATTATCCTGTTGTTACCCTTAGAAACCCGTTACACTGTAGATAACACTGGCGACGTGGTCCATGCGAGCTGCATGAACATTCTGTCATCGTATGTTGATCTTGGTAAATGGTCGTGTCTACCAGTTCATTGATTCATTGCGACATCCAGCAATTCCATCCCTCATATTGCCAGTGCAGTAGGCCTTTGCAATGTTCGATAGTTAATATCGTTTGGTTTGTAGTTACTTAAAATAAATGAAATATTTTCTTTGTTTTCCGGGTTACCTGGAACTAAATACATCTTTGTTTCCTGTGTTTAGTTGTGGGGAGTCATCAAACAAGGCTACCGCTGCAGAGGTGACTATCTGGCTATTCTGGGCCTTTTCTATTGCATGCCAGAACGTTCCTCTTTTTTTATTTTTTATTTTTTTATCATCGACTGTCGTTTTCAGTTGGCTGGGTAGATTAGGCTGCCATTGTGCAGAGTTTGTGTGTTAGAGAGGGAGGGGTACATAGAGGTGAGCCCACAGAGAGCCTGGTAGAGAAGAACTATCTTAAGAAAGTGGTGTGCGCGTGCGCGTGCGCGTCTGTGTGTGTGGTTTTTTGTGTTGCAGGGTTACAGGATGAGCTTTGCAGCACCTGAAAGGCGCTTTACTGCGCTGTGAAAACCACAACGTAGTTTAGTTGTTGTGCTCTTTTTAACCCTCTCCCCTTTCAAACGCTCACAGACAAAGCGAGGCCTAGTGCCATCACAGAGCCTGTGAAATAAACCTGCCCACCGCATCTTTGCATTAGTGAAAAGAAAGGCGTCAGACATATATGTTGGTATGCACCGTAGGGGGCAAACGTTGTTCACACTTAAAAGACCATAGATATGAACCAAGTTCCACTACTTTTGGTCGTAGATTTCTGTGGCTGGGGCAACCCTTTGTTTTTGTCCAAGTGGCCTAGTGTGCCTTTAAAAGGGAAGGCCTCCATGACACGAAACTGAACCTGTAGTGACGTTGTGTTGTTGGTCTCTCCTACCGACTGTCCCAGACTGTGGAATGAACTGTCACAAGCTGTGCAAAGACCAGGTGGCCTTTGAGTGCAAGAAGAACCTGAAAGGCTGCAGCGCCATGGACAGTCCCACCCCCAGCTCCACGCCAGGGGCCACAGGCAACTCTGAAGGTAACGCGCGCACACACACACACATGCAATTATTTGACTATTTTATTTTTCATATTATCTTAATATTTCATATACCGTTTGTTTTATGTTGTTACGATTGTTCACAGTCACACTTAGACTTGCATATGCTTGCAGTTTAAACTGGTGCGATTGCAGACAGGATTACAGCTACCAACAGGCAAATCTCGTTTTTGTTATGCTCATAGCACCATCTGCTGGGTGGTAGATAGTACGACGACAATCAATCACTTGATGATCCCCGTCAGCACCTGTTAGATCCCCTTAGTGCCAACTACCACTCAGCACATTGGAAATGTGGAATGATTGTCTCAAAAGTTGTCAGGCAATTATTTGGTAGAGTCAAGTTCGTGGAAAGTTGTATTCAAAAAAGCCTCTGTATGGGTAATTCCCCTGATGTTAATTCAGACCTGTAGGTGGCAGCTGGCTGTTGCACACAGCATTTACCACACATTCACAGTGAGTTACAGTTAAAACGAAAGAAAAAAAAAAAAACACCTGAACTGTCGGGAAACTCTATTTGACCTTCAATATTTGAAGATAAACAAATACGTACGCTACTGGGGGAAAATAAAGTGCTTATGTCTGCACTTCTCTACCACAGCCGATGCTTGCTGACTGTTCAAAAAGGAAAAAAATCCTTGTTGTTGTGCTTTGAACATGATAAAAGTGAAACAAGTGAAATAATAGGAAAGTTGTTATGCTTGATATAAATAATAGATATAATAATTATATATAATAATAATAAAATAATAGACCTATAATAGGCCTAAATAAAGTTGTTATGCTTGATATAAATAATAGATATAATAATTATATATAATAATAATAAAATAATAGGCCTATAATAGGCCTAAATAAAGTTGTTATGCTTGATATAAATAATAGATATAATAATTATATATAATAATAATAAAATAATAGGCCTATAATAGGCCTAAATAAAGTTGTTATGCTTGACCCGTGTTCATTTATTGACTCAATGAACTTATCCATTCTGTGTTTTGTAGGTTCAGACGAGAGTCCATTCCCTTACCCCCCTGACGACAGTAAGAGCTGGAGCTCCGAGGCCCCTCCTACTCCGTCCACGACCTTTGCCCTCTCCCCTCTGAGGCAGCCCGTGAGGGTCCACCGCTACAGCCAGACCGAAAGTTCCCCGCTCCCGAGCCCGTCGACGGCCCTGCCGTCTCTGCTGACCCCCGGGGCCCCTACCCTCACCCCCTGTCCCAGTCCGGTCCCCACCCGCAAACAGCTGCCGTGCCGCCCCTGCGCCAAGTGGGACAGCAGGGCCTCCACAGTGCCGAAGGCCAAGGACCAGGAGGAGGAGGGCAGCCAACCCAACTATCAAAGTTTGGAGAAGGTGAGCCTTACGGTACTGTCAAAAACGAGTTGTCATGACAATGGATTATCGCTGATATTTTTGACCATTTCAATGTTTTATGCTTTTATCTAACTTTTGCACCGTTTTCTTTTTTTTTCTTCTTTTTTGTTGTAAAAAAAAATAAATAACTGCATTTGATAGATCTGTCAGCAAGCCACCCCAGGGGTTGGTCATCATTGACCCTCGAACACATTTTTCCAGTCCCGAGTTGAAACAAATATTGAGTGAGGAATGCCAATTGAGAGTAGATGTTTGTGCCCTTTTTAAATACAGCTCTGGCAGCCTCCTTAACGTTAGATTGGAAACGTAACAATAGTTGCACCACGTGTTCACACCTGGCCTGCCTGAGTCCACGTAACAAGCGCTCCTCGTCTCATTTCCTCCAGGAGAACCAGAAGCTGCACAAGGCCAATGAGGCGCTGCACAGGAAGCTGAGGGAAACCAAACGGGAAGTGGAGATCCTCCAGACGCTGCTGAAGAGACACGCCCTCCATCCGGTCCACCAGGACACCTCCTCCTCCTCCTCCTCCTCTTAGTACTCTGTATCCACCAGGACACCTCCTCCTCCTCTTAGTACTCTGTATCCACCAGGACACCTCCTCCTCCTCCTCTTAGTACTCCATGTCACCAGAACACCTCCTCCTCCTCCTCCTCTTAGTACTCCATGTCACCAGGACACCTTCTCCTCCTCCTCTTAGTACTCCATGTCACCAGGACACCTCCTCCTCCTCCTCTTAGTACTCCATGTCACCAGGACACCTCCTCCTCCTCCTCTTAGTACTCCATGTCACCAGAACACCTCCTCCTCCTCCTCTTAGTACTCCATGTCACCAGGACACCTTCTCCTCCTCCTCCTCCTCTTAGTACTCCATGTCACCAGGACACCTCCTCCTCCTCCTCCTCCTCTTAGTACTCCATGTCACCAGGACACCTTCTCCTCCACCTCCTCCTCTTAGTACTCCATGTCACCAGGACACCTCCTCCTCCTCTTAGTACTCCATGTCACCAGGACACCTTCTCCTCCTCCTCCTCTTAGTACTCCATATCACCAGGACACCTCCTCCACCTCCTCCTCCTCTTAGTACTCCATGTCACCAGGACACCTCCTCCTCCTCCTCTTAGTACTCCATGTCACCAGAACACCTCCTCCTCCTCCTCCTCCTCCTCCTCCTCCTCCTCCTCCTCTTAGTACTCCATGTCACCAGGACACCTTCTCCTCCTCCTCTAAGTACTCTGTGTCGCCAGAACACCTCCTCCTCCTCACCTTGACCCACCCCGTCCACCCAAACAGCTCCTCTGATTATGGTGCCAAAACTACAGCCATAACGGCAACACGTTGCAAATAACGTTTGATAAACTATTTCGAATGGCATTGCATGTTAGATATTGTGCTTGTGAAACAACGCGGTAATGGCTATGTCATCAGTTCTGGATTCTGACACCCCATTCAAACAGTTGAATGTGTTGAACGATTCCTCAGGTTCTTCATCGATAACTGACAGAGATTACAGTCCACAGGTCAGGAGGGCCATTAAACAACCGACCGGGGTCCAGTACTGTGTGGGAAGAGGCCAATTAAACTTCCAGTACACTGTCTACACTGCCCAATAGTTAATCTTCAACCAGTCAGTGTACTTGTACAGACAGGAGATAACGATCATTTCAAGAAGCGTTGCTTATTATATGCAACATTTGAGTGAATGTGCCATGCAGATGCTATTATTATTTATTGTAAAAAAAATAAAAGAAACACTACACAGTTTGAATCGTCAAGATAGCACAACTTGAATATTTGATGCAGGTACACGTATCGGCTAATGTTTGTACTGTGTGTATGAAGCTATGAAGGTGGTGGTGCATTATGTTTTCAGTCAATTTTATATCGTAGCCATATAGGTTCTGTTAACGTTGTTTATAGTAGCGAGCACAGCAATTGTTTTTTAATATTTATGTCCTTTAGCGTCTGTATTTATGTTGATATATCCAGAGTGCCAGTATCATGTTGTGCTAGTAAAAGACTACCCTCATTGTCTTGTTTGTCAGTATTCTTGTCTATGTTAACTTTGAAATATTAAAAAAAAAACATTACTACAAGGCTGCCTGTATTTATTTCACCCACCACCATTGGTGATGATTGTAAATTAAAGGTTTGACTAACCGCAGGTGTGATTTTATTATCTTTTGCTTTAGCTTTCGCGATTCCAAGAACTTTCTGCTAGGGATTAAAAAGCCAAAGACGATGGTTTAGCAGATGAATACGGTTTGTTTTTTTTATCCGGGAGAGAAAATCAACAGCTGATTTGTGAGATCCTGATGCATTTCCGGATCCCAGCAAAGCTAGGAAACCAAACGCATCCTAATCAACAGAAACCAAAATAACAATTAACAAACATACAAATAATTCCACTAGAGGGCGCTAAAGTCTTATGAATTTCTTGAATCAATTGGCCTGCTTTCCTATTGATGATTTCGACATTATTATTAATTTGTTGTTTTTACTTTGTTTAACTGGAAACCTCTCACTGACTTATCACGCCATTGCCCTTGTTATGATAATAAAACAATATATTTAACTTTTACACATTTATTGAATTGGAAAATGTCTCACTCTCATAGTGTTTCATTAGCTCTCAGCCGGTGGTTAATTAAAATTCTAATGAAAAACAAAAGACCGTTTCATAATTAGAATAGAGGAGATAAAATGCAGAGTGATTCAAAAGAACGCCAACCGATCTAAACACATGAGACAACAGATTTTAATTCAGCATTCACAGCTGTCTCTGGGGACCAACATATTATTGTAGAAATAATATAGAAAATAAAGTTAAAACAGCACACAACCATTAGGACATTAGATGTTGGATGCAGGGTTTTAGTAATACCTGATTGTTTCCTTTATCATAATTGTCTAGCGTAATGGCCAGAAGTCCAGACAATGGTGGAAAAACGGCTGTTTTCTCGGGAGACAGGCAAGCAGTCAGACAGACAAACCCACAGACAGACATGAAAGCAAGACAACAGACAAGCAAGTCGACAGATCAGAAAGTAAACAGACAGGCAGGCAGACAGACAGACAGACAGACAGACAGACAGACAGACAGACAGACAGACAGATAGACAGACAGACAGACAGACAGACAGACAGACAGACAGACAGACAGACAGACAGACAGACAGACAGACAGACAGACAGGCTAGTAAGCATAAAGGTAGCACAGGCTGAGGGAGAATACAGCGCCTCTAAGAGTCAATGTTACTGCAGCTCCTAGCTTCAAAAGTGACAGTTAATTTACTTAAAACTAGAAAATCTGTGTGTGACTATTCCGCCTCTCTCTTTCTCTTCCCGTCGAAGAAAAGCTCTGTCAAGGCTATCTCTCTCTCTCTCTCTCTCTCTCTCTCTCTCTCTCTCTCTCTCTCTCTCTCTCTCTCTCTCTCTCTCTCTCTCTCTCTCTCTCTCTCTCTAGCTCTCTTTCTCTCTCTTCAACTAAGTCTTCCACTCACTCTCTCTCTTTTTCTCTCTATTTCTCTCTCTCTTTCTCTATCACTTTGAACTCTTCAGACTCTGCTCATTTTTCATCAAGACAAGGATAAAAAAAAACTAACCACCAGAGAAAAAGCCAAAATACATTTTTTATTGAAATTGAAAAATACCGTCAAAGAGATGAATGTTTCAGCATAAAATACATTACATTTGTCTTAAAGATAATGCACATTTGATTATACTGCCGTGAATGAAGCCTGGAGGAAATTTTTAAAAGAAATTATGAACTCCTGGTGTTCAGTGGCCAAGGCTTGTATGAGAAAATGATAGTAGCCTAACTATTATCTTGGCAGACATCAGTCGAGAGGGCCATTGTAAGATCTTCGCCAGTTAACCAAGAAGACTGCTCAGTCTAATGACCATGAACGGGGAAACTAATTAACGCGATTTGTGGGAACATCTCATTAGGCGCTCTATGGGAAATGGTGGGAGCTCAGAGCACAATCACTGCGCAACAGCCGAGGGAGGGGAGACGTCTTGAGTCTCCAGGACATAACGCGACGCCTTCGCCACTCCACCGCAATGACTGCCTTTACTTAAAAACCCTTCAGAAAAGTTTGTTAAGACCTAACAATGGCGAAATAAGTTCAAAGAGAAGGAGAGCAGCGGGGTTTAAAGAAAGAGTTCCGTAGAAATATCAACTGAAGAGACCGTGAGAATGGCTTTAGCCATGTAGGATTGGGACGGGAATAGGCATGCGTGAAAATCTGTAGGTGGGTGTAAACTTGAACTGAGGCGATAAACTTGACGATCTTGACCTGTCTAATGTACTCGCGACAGCGCTGAGTTTTATAAGGAGAGTTTGATACAGGTGGAGGGGAGAGATGTACTCTGTACTCTGAGGAAATGTACTCTGTCACTGCGTTAGCTGACTGGCCTTTCATACTCATATTCACATGGCCGTTTCTAGCTTTTGGGGGGCCCTATGCAAAATTATGTTTAGGGATTAGGGAGCCCCTATTTTGTGAAACTATTGTAAGGGAATTCCAGACCCTCGTCCAGGGGCATGCCTTTAACATTTTAATGCATCAATCTTGGCTACTATAAGAGATCCGTGGAAAATATATGCAATAATTGTTTTCACTCAGCCCACAAGGGTGGTGGGTTACTAATCAAGACCGCTCATATTCATTTCTAGTGAAAAAAACAAGACTAAAATGACAGCTTGCTTGTTTCAGAGGCCCTATGCAACCGCACAGTACGCATATAGCAAGAAGCGGCTCTGCATATTAATCACCATCACCACTACCAACCCTTCATGCTGACAACTTAAAAGAATCTGGGAGGACTCTGAAATTCAATTTGTCTCCCTTTCCACAAACCTCTCCTAAAAACACAGAGATGGTATGGTATCAACAGAATTCCTGATAAAGGGTTCTGTTATGATATTTTATCACTGGCTGTCTATTTGCTAACTATACAAAACATCATACTGGTAACTGAATGACCATAAACAACCCTGGGAAGTGTCATGGGTAAAACACATTGCAGAGGGTAATTGGCATTGGAGGGTCCATGGACAAATCATCTCCTTTATCCAGGATTGTGTCATGATTTAATTATGAATACATTCTTACAACCTGATTCTACATACACAAAGAACCCGAAGACTGTTTTCTTCCACAGCCTGCTCCAATTCTACAGATGAACAGGTGGGTACAGTAAGACCATAGCTTAAGTAGGATTCAACAATGAT
>CM030181.1:4357903-4397903 GCA_017639675.1 Aplochiton taeniatus | reverse complement strand
GTCGATAGTGACACTGCCAACTGAAGCCCCTAAACTCTAGCTGCCAAACAGGACAGATGTTTCGATATACAGCACGTTAGACATGTGGCAAACAACTCTCCGCACCATGATGGCTTATTGCATTTAAAACACGCATTATTAACAGTCAAACGAGAGGAATGGATGTCAAGAAAGCATGCTCGAGACATGCACAGTAAGGCGTGGGCGGCGAGTTAAGATCTTGCTGTGGGCTTCCAGTGCCGTAATCAGTTTCTGGAGAGTTGCAGTACGTTCCCTGGTGGACGGCTGCATGCCTTCTATCAGGTCCTCCAACGGCCTTCATTTTGCTTATCTATCGTGTCAGCGGTAACACCTTTCAGATTTACTGCGTGTATACAATATGTGACGATATTTGTCCAGTGTAACTGCAAGTTATTGGATGTAAAAAAAAATGTTGTTGGTGGTAGGTAGTTGTGCACTTTTTATGAAATTTAAGAAATGTTTTACGAAGATAAAGGTTTATTGTTGTTGTTATATTATTAGCACTCGAGCTGATAGATTCAAAGGTTCATATAAATCATTACAAAAACAAACCAGCAGCCGATATCTAAAACTGTCCTTTCAATCCTGTACAATCATTGTTCATCCTCAAGGTTCAACTAATAGACCCCTGGCTCTCTGCTGTTAGACGGTGCAGTGTGACTCTAGAGAGACATTTCAAAAGACAAGCGGCAGCCATTTTCTAAAACACTCCTGCAAGTTCCTATGTCATTGTTTGTCCTCCAAGTGCAAGACAGTGCAGTGAGGCTGTAGTTCTGTGAAGGCAGGGCGACTGCTTCTCTGTATCTATCCCAGCGGGAGATCCACCGCAAAAATAGCCTGCTGGCAGCTGCCAAATAAAGTGGACTGTGTCAGTCTGAAAGGGCTGGGCAAAGCTCGGTAAAGCTTTTCAAGAAAAAGAAAATGGTTGTGATGTGTACAAAACAAAACATGATTTAATTATGTTCAATGGGGACTAATACGTTTTCTTAGTATGGAAAAGATGTGATTGGACATGAATAGAAGGAGCACTGACTGATTGGTAACACGATCGCGTTGACACAGAGCTTAGAGACCTCATTGGACAGGCCTGGGACCTGAGCCGTCCAATAGATGAGCCGTTAAAGAGATATGTGTCCATAGGTCGCTCTGATTGGTGCTCTCCTTAGGGATCTTCTGTACACACGTGGAACATTGATCTGCCTTGTTGTTGCAGGTCGACTAAACATTGAACAACCGTTTGGCCAGGACAATTTGTACGCACAGACAGCAATTGACGCGACATCATGTGACAGGAAATCACGGATTCGTCGGGAGACCGTAACTATGACGAGATGGTCCCATCGCCTTGGTTTCTTCCTTCTTGACAGCCCATTAGGGGCCTCTGAGCTACGTGTGATGAGATGGAAATAAATAGCACACTCCCCCACCCACACACACCTACACTCACACAAACACACACACATGGACCCCCCCACACACACACACACACACAGATACATGCACCCACATATGCACCCACACACACAGATGCACACACACACACACACACACACACACACACACACAGACACAGATGCACACTCACACAGATGTGCACGCACAGATACACACACACAGATGCACACTCACACAGATGTGCATGCACACACACACAGATGCACACATAAACATGCACACACAAACACATATGCACACACACACACACACACACACACACACACACACACACACACACACACACATACACACACACACACACACACACACACATGCACCCACATACACACACATCAACCCCTATACACACAAACTGACCCTTTCCTGATTCATCTCTAAGACACCCAAAGCCTGTTTATAAGTCAAAGCACAGAACACCCCAGGAGCACGTGATTGCTCATAAATAATAATAATAATACATTTTATTTGGGGCGCCTTTCATGACACCCAAGGTCACCTTACAGGGCATAAAACAACATTAAACGGCAAGTTAAAAAACGCTAAAGAGAATAGTAAAACAATGCAGTCAAATGAAAAGAAAGGACTTCACTTGATGACAAGGTTTAAAAACAAATGTGATTGCTCATGATATAGATTCCTACAGCAGCGGCACAGTATCAGCTTAAAGGGAATGGGATTGCCAGTCAAGTGTAGTAGTTCCCCTGATAAACAAAAAGAAAATATTAACCTTATGGTCCCCGCTGCACAAAAATGCAGTATTCTTTTTTTTATTATTAATTTTATTTTTTTACGTCAACTTCGAAAGATGGTACCAGCACGATGGCGTGGGCCGTTTGCATCAACAAAACTAAAACGCTGACACAGGGAGTCTTTGCAGCTGCACGTCTCTGTGGAGCTGTGACTGTAATACTCTGATAAGAGAACAGCAACTCCATGGCGAGCTTATTCCTGCAACAGGAGAATTCACAAAGGGACCCGAAACACACTCAAATCGTTATCGCAGTTGGGAAGTGGTTGCCTGGCGATAGGCGAGGGTTACTGGGGTTGTTGAAACCCAGAGACAAGACAGAGCACTTTTCCTTTTTTTCAGCTGAAAAGGCAGTTTTAGCGGGGTTCCAAACTGTACACATATTCCCATCACATGTTCTCAGCGTACGCCAAAACATTAATTCTGCGTTCATCATATATGGTTAAAGAAGCTCTCTATCGTTCTCTGAATGATCCTTTAGGTCCACAGGCGATCTCCTTCATCCACAATAACACATATATCCTGCACACATATTTATGATTACACACAAGAACGTAGTTCAGCTCTCAATCGTGTGTGTGTGTGTGTGTGTGTGTGTGTGTGTGTGTGTGTGTGTGTGTGTGTGTGTGTATTTGTGTGTGCGCGGTTGCCTGCGTGGTTATACATATAGATGGAATGGAGTCGAGTGTGTGTTAAAGCTAGCTCACAACCTCACAGCCCCGTTGGTACACCTTTTGGGACGTTGGAGTGTGTGGGCCAATCACAGAGTGTGTGTTTTTCTGTGTGAGTGTGTGCAGACGAGGACAAGAGGCACAGAGGTGGAGCCCCAGCCCCAGCTAAACAGCCAGCCAGCCAGGCGGCCAGCTAGACGGCCAGCCAGCCAGCCAGGTGGCCAGCTAGACAGCCAGCCAGCTAGACAGCCAGCCAGCCAGCCAGGCGGCCAGCTAGACAGCGAGATGTAGAGCTGACAGGATGAAGAGAGACGGGTTAGCAACGCTAAGGGGTCAACCTAAAGGACAGGGAAAGAAAGAGAGAGGTGGACAGAGGTGGAGAGAGATGGAGAGAGGTAGAGAGAGGCAAAGAGAGAGAGAGAGAGACATAGGTAGAGAGATAGTGTGTGTGTGTCAGTGTGTGTGTGTGTGTGTGCGGGTGTGTGTGTGTGTGTGGTTGTGTGTGTGTGTGTGTGTGTGTGTGTGTGTGTGTGCGTGTGTGTGTGTGTGTGTGTGTGTGTGTGTGTGTGTGTGTGTGTGTGTGTGTGTGTGTGTGTGTGTGTGTCTGTTTGTTAGAGAGACTCCGGGTGTAACCCACTGCGACCTCGCCAGCCATTACTTATTTAGAACCTTTCTCAGCAGTCCACCACACACTGCCGCCTGCTAGGGAGGGACAAACTTCAGCAGACCTCTACTATATAGCTCACTCCCCGCTCTCCTAACTCTCAATGGGTCTGGCACTGTGGAACTTAGTGGGGTTAGACTGGCCAGCATCCAATCTTAAAACAATCTCATCGTGAAACACATAGCTCTGCATTATTTGAGAAGAAGAGACAGAGAGAGAGAGAGAGAGAGAGAGAGAGAGAGAGAGAGAGAGAGAGAGAGAGAGAGAGAGGGGGAGAGAAAGAGAGTGAGAGAGAGAGTGAGAGAGAGAGAGAGAGAGAGAGAGAGAGAGGGAGACAGAGAGAGAGAGAGAGAGGAGAGAGAGAGAGAGAAAGGGAGATTGTTAATGAGAATTAAACCTTTAGTTATAGGGGAGAGTTACATCGCTGTAGTGGTTACAGTCTGACAGTGTTGCCAGAATCCCTTCTAGCAGTGATCCTAAGGCAACAGAATCCCTCAAACCCGAAACAGCTACACTGCTCTAATAAATCTTTAGCACCAGCAACCAATAATGGATTCAAGCATTACCATTCAAAATTCACAACAGAGGAGCCTACCATTAATCTCAGGACATTCATCCTCCCGATCAGAGCACTCTCTTATCCCCTGCCAAAAACCCAGAAAGTTTTGCAGTCAACTTCCTCACCCTGGCCTCATACACTTAACTCGAGAAAGGTGAAGTCCTTTTTCAGGCTGGACGGGTCCCAAAATCCTCACTTAGCAGGGGGTTAGCACGCCTCAGGTGCAAGCTGGGCACTGAACCGGCTCTGAAACTCAGCAGGGCCAACTCTGACGGAGAGCTTTCACCTTCCACGACACCTAATTGCATCTGTGTTTTGAGTAATTACTTTGCCCTGGGCTTCTGCTGCTCATCCTGTGCTGTCTATACATTCACACTCATACACACCCACACACACATGCACACACGCACACACGTACACACACACAAACACTAACGCACGCACGCACGCACGCACACACACACATACACACACACAGACACACACACACACACACACACACACACACACACACACACACACACAGACACACACACGCCATCAGGTGCCCCCACATAAGCCCACTCACAGAACTTTAGACTTAACGTTCGAAATTCAATTTCGGAAGAGGACCTTGAAACAGTGCCTGGCAACTTTGAAGTACCCTAAATGAGATTGCTTTCCATAACCATGTTTACTATTGTCTCATGTCCCTGGTTATGACAATGCTATGAGTCTTGGTCTCCTGCAACCGAACATGACTGGACCATAAATCCGCTTCTTTCAACAGTCCTCGTAACAAACCACTCCGTTTTACTGCCCACCCACTGTAACGAGTAGCACAAGCTTCAGGCTTCAAAGGCCGTAAAATGTTGAGCCTGACAAGAGACATTTTTATGATAAACAAATCCAGGATTTACAGGAAGTGTTTGACGGCTCTGAAGTCTAAACAAGAAGTGTGGGAAGATATTGTTTGTGAGCGTGTGCGTGTGTGTGTGTGTGTGCGTGTGCGTGTGTGTGTGCGTGTGCGTGCGTGCGTGCGTGTGTGTGTGTGGGTTTGTGTGTGTGTGTGTGTATCAGCTATATCAGCCGCTCTATAGCCTAGTTATTTTCCTCTTTCATCCACATTCTGATTCATCACCTTAATCGCTAACCATCTACCCACTCTCGAACCCGTTCTCAATCTCTCTCTCTCTCTCTCTCCATCCGTCCTGTCCTCCTCTTGTCCTCCTTGCTCCACTCCTCTCCTCCGCTTTGACGTCCCCTCCTCATCCACCCTCTATGCCTCATCGTGGCTCGGTTAATGGAGGAGGTATACGGCTCCCTTATCTGGATGTTCTGCCTTTTTCGTTTTCAGACCTTGGTGTGTCTGAGAGAAAGAAATAGAAATAGAGTCACAAACAAAACACTCTTAGTCGATCTCCGTGACAACCTCCCCGAGGTTAAAATGGCATGCGTGAAATATTGCGCTGTCAAATCAGCATTTAAGGCCTGTAAAAATGCATCACTAATAGAGTATTTCAAATAACTAAAACGACCAACGTTACTAACTGTAGTCACTGGTGATGGAATAGATGGCTTAATTTGTTAGTTTAACCGTAAGCGTAACCTCTTCCCCAACAATAACCCTGACAAGATAAGGTTTTTGCCAATCTTTGTCCTGCCTCCTGGAACTGGCAGACCTGCTGCAGCATCCCCTCCCCTCGACCCTTTTCCTCCTCTTCCTCCTCCACCTACTCCTTTTCTTCCTGCTCCTCCTCCTCTTCCTCCTCCTCATCTACCTGTAGCAACTCCACTGCCTTCTCCCAGCTGCCAGAGTGACCTCCTTAGCCATATGCATAAGCCCCACTCCATTTCCTACAGGGTCTACGAAGAACGTGCTAATGCTGTGTAGATACAGAAACAGTCTGCTACAAGGCCGGATCATTCTGTTGTTTCACGTAATAGCCTTCCTGGACTGCTGTTAAAGTGACTCTTCCTACCCGGTGAACGTTGTCCCTTTAAGACAAATCATAACGTTTTGATCAGCAGGATGATTCATTACCGGGGACACATGCGGTGGTTGTAGGGATAGTGTTGTGAAAGAGTGTGTTTGCTTACAGCAAAGCTTATTGTAAGCCAGTTAAAACAAATGAAGGACTCCAGATTGAACTCCAGCTAAACGCTTTTGAGAGGGTGTCGTTTTTTCATCATTATTACCAGGCTGCTTGACGGCAAGTCGCTGTGTAAACGCACACCTTGTTCGAGTGCCGGATCAACCAGGACATTACTGGACCCTTAGGGGGGTAAAGCTGTTTAAATCTGCGCTTCCTTCTGCTAAGAGGTGATCAAATCAAATGGTTTGATACTTCCTGTGCAAAGCCGAATAGTCTGGTTAATTCCCCAAAGTGTTGAGACTATTCCAGTTGGTTAATGGGCTTGAGGGAAGACTTCCAGCTTCAGGGTGAGATTAGACAGAACGTTGACTCGCCTGGCCAATCGGAGAGAAAGATGGCATGGAGAAACCTCTCAGCTTGTGTTGGGAAATATCCAGGATAAAGATTAGTCTCTTGTACAGAGGTGTGTGTTTTTTTTATCAACATGTTCCTTTCGGAGGTTTCAAAGAAGGAGGCTTGCGGGAAGCCATTCATCTGTATGATGAAGAGACTAGGCTTCTTCCTGACACTGCGCCTAAATATAGAACAGAATATGGAGCAGGACAGCCAGGACTATAGTATGGACATTGCCCGCAACTGCCGTGCAAGCCACATGGATGTGACAAACAATAATAGTCAGGAATAAGTCTACCGTCTCATTACGACCAACAAACCAACTGATTTGAAAAGACTCAGTCCAACCAATCTTCATCAAAACAACTAGTAAAAACAGGGAGGGCTATTGAATCGTAATCAAGAATATGATTTTGAAACAAGTAAGAAAGACAGAGGAAAAAGTCTAATCAACAGAAAGCAAAAACAAAAGTGACAGTGAGCTGCTGTAATGGACTCATCCCTCTGGGTGTTTGTGTACGTCCACAGAAAGCGTTTGGCGTCTCGCGCCACTGCCTCGTCCGTTGGAACCCGAGGTGACGCTGGTGCTACGGGGACACAGCTCATCAAACACCTCACGGGGTCTCCACCGTCGGCCTCCGCCCGCTTTACCGTGGGCGGCCTCCTGTTTCTCCCATAAAGCCTCCATCAACTTTCCTCCATTGGCTGCCTTAATGCGTCTCCTTGAAGGAGGGAAACAGAATTGTAGAATGAAGGCAAGGGTAACATATTAGAAAATGATGTGCTACAACTGTTATGGGCTTCCTCAAATCTGAATTTGTCAAGAATCTATTTTTTAGACCGACATGCTGACTATGTTTCTGTTTAATCTTAATGTGCGATCTCTCTGAAGAAATTACAAGAATGAACAACCAGTGAGTTCTGAAAATGATCTGGAATCCAGCTGGAAAGTTAGTGTTTTAAATTCTCTTCGAAAAGGTTATTTTTGCTTTCCTGAACTTTGAGTTGAATGAATTGCTTAGATTTGTGCTCTGTATTTGGTGTGAAATAACTGTGGTTGAAGGTCACATTAGCTCTCTGACTCCTCAAGCCAATGAATCAATCCAGGCTGTAAAATGGTCTTCTAGACCTAGACTCTCCCATAGATTCAGATGCATCAGGGATTAGCTCAGCTTCTGGGAATCTATCAAAGTCAACCTTTAGCCATGCATGCATTAAACATGCATCTATATTAATGTTATGTAAACAGTGTTTACAATGATAAATTGAAACCATGAAATCTTAAGCCGCTTACTGAGGGCAGGGTAAAAAGAGCAACCAAATTGACAGGCTCATTATAAATTCATGAGGTTTGTGTGAAATATTAATCAAATGTAAATTTGCTGTGATTTTAAAGGGGGCTATTTTACGGAGGTTTTCACATGGCCTTTTTCCAGCAGAGTTTTACATGATGACCATGACCCCCAACCACTCCCCTGACATAATTATAAAAGGTTAGGATCCCAGATCATTTCTGGAGAAAAAACTATATTTGCCTGCAGTTATCAACCTATTTAAGTTGCCTGTGCTATACTGTCTAGAGGTGGCAGACACACACACACACGCACGCACACACGCACCCACACACACCCACCCACCCACCCACACACACACACACACACACACACACACACACACAATGCACAGACCACAACCATCAAGGCAACAACAACAGCACATTTTGCTCGAAGTTACATGTTGTTGTGGCGAGGACAAAGACCTTGTATTGAGGCAACTGTGTGAGTGCCTATCTGTCTTCTGAATTGTGTCTAGGTAAACCATTTTCAAACTGCTGTAGAGAGATTTAAAAATGAAGTTGATGCTAATAATCCCATCACTAGTGACGCAATAACACACGGATCGAGGCGCAAAACTGAACCAGACAGTCCACATTGGAAATTCGGATAGTTGAACGCACGCAGCAAGATTCTGATCCAAGTCTAAACTGTTACATTTAGTCTGCGTGAAACATTGATAACATCTTGTTGAACTCGTTGGAGTTTTGAAAGACTTACAGGCGAGTGTGATATTGCGCGTAAAATTTGCTTACTTCTAACACTTTTCGGTAGAGGAAATTGGTAATGAATGAGAGAAAACAGCGATCTTTTTTTTAAATCTCGAATTGACTTTGGGAATTGAAGGCAGATTAATTACTCACTAGGTGGATAATAACTGCTAAAGTCATAACATGAAGCAAGCAGATGCGGTAGTGTGACACAGCTTCAGATCTCACCGGGGATGCTGTTTAGGCGGTGCGCTCCGCTACAGGATCCTCTGCAAAAGGTATGAATTGTGATTCCATAATTTGAGTTAATTTTTATTTAAAAATGCTGTGAAGAAGTCAAATAGTCATGGAGCCAATGCCTTTGTCGTTTATACTAAAATCAGTATTTTTGTATTTGACTTTGATTATGACTTGTAGCCTATCTGACTCCCATCAGCTTAGTTTCTTATTCAAAGTGGGAAGGATTCAAAGCTATAATAAAGTCAAAGACAATTCATAATTGTTTTAGCAGTTATTAATTTATGCAAATTTCAGATAAAAGCATTTTAAGGGGCTTTATTAAACCCATGATGTATACTGAAGGAATGAGTAAATGAATCCCCTCGTTATCAACAAAGTAACAGAGATACACCCTTTCACGGCATGTGTCAATCGCAGCAAGGGTCCAGAAAGGCGCTACGCATGCTGTTTCAACCTGCAAAGACTAACAGTGTGGGTGGCAGTCTGACTATGCATTAACCGGCCGTAGTGTTTATGTAACAGGCAGGGCATTAGGAGCTGTATGCTTCCGGCAAATCTCATCGTTGAGTCCTCATTACATTTCCATATTCAAACAGCTTTGTTTAGGGAGAGATGTTTATATAACAACTGAACACATAATAAAAACTGAAATTATAATTTGACAACTAGTTTCCACCTAATCAAACAGACAAAAATTAATGTGACAACAATCTGCTTCAAATTTCGAAAAAGGGAGTCTTGGCTATAGCTCTTCCAAGGCCTCCATTAAAAGACATGTAATGTTTGATATTATGTAAATGTGATCTGATGCAGCCCACTCCCTGGAGAACCCCATGCAGAGCCGGCTTTGGATGAAAGATTAATCTCGTGCCTGGTCGAGTTTTCCGATGGGCCTACATGGACTGACCCCATGTACATTGGTTATGATTCATGTGCATGCCCATTTTGTTTTGTGGCGATAGGAGAGGGATGCAAGGGAATACTTAGCAGTGCTTTATGTGCTTGAAACAATCAAAGCCACAGCATCGGGGAAGAGGTTTACTGTGGATGGTGTCACATAAGAGAGAGAGAGAGAGAGAGAGAGAGAGAGAGAGAGAGAGAGAGAGAGAGAGAGAGAGAGAGAGAGAGAGAGAGAGAGAGAGCAAGCATTTATCATTTTGTAAATTAAGCTAACAAGTGGATTAGTGACTAATTCATTTCACATCATCCCAAATGAGAAGTGCTGTTAACTTTGTTTGGTAGTGACACAGAACAAAACAGATAACATTATGACCCATCAGCAAACCAATCCAAACAGTGTTATTTTTGGGCAATTTATTATTATTTTTTTTTTTATCACCATTCTACTCTGGAGAAAATCCCTCCTGCCCCAGCTTTGAGGCAGCCTGTGTAATAGGATAAGTAGAAGGTTCGTAGTTTGCATTATTTGAATGTACAATAACCGTGCGGTCTGTGTGTCTGTTAGCAGTTCATTGACTGTTGACTGTCAAAGAGAATCTAGGGGGAAGGATATTAAGACAGAAACCTCTGTGCGTGACAGAGAGGTCAGATCTTGAAAACAGAATGCTCTGCATTGTTCTAAAGCCCATGCATATGCAAGTCCCTTTTGTCAACCCTGTTATTGATTCCGGTATCCAGTGCAGTAGTTTTATTTTTTTATATTTTTTCTCTTATTTAAAGAGCTTATATATTTTTTTGTTCCTCCATCAGCTCCCAGTCGGCTGACCCATCCTGCATTTCGGAGTCAGACGCCCAGACCCTCACTTACCCCCAGCCATGGAGAGTCTGTGTGAACTCCAAAACCCTCTGTTGGACAAGACCAGCAGACACCCAACAGTCCGCCACAACTACCAGGCCTACCAGTGTGACTACCCCAGCCGCCCTTACAGGAACGACCTGATTGGCTACTTCTATGCGGGAGCCAATGAGCAGAGGAAGACGCAGCAGTTCCTGGACGCCACGTCTCTTCACCTGGCTGTGGAGGCCTTCTATAGGCCGGGCTTCATCCTGTACAAAGACGCCAGCGGCGGCGTCCAGAGCAGAGACTCTAAGATGGAGAGCACTGAGACCACCTTCACCGTGCCGGAGGGCGCGGAGGAGGGGGACTCCATGGAGGAGCAGACCCCGCATGGAGGAGAGGCGATGGCGGAGAAGGACGGGAAGATCCAGACCGTGTCCTACGAGGTGGAGGAAGATGAAGGTCATGACTATGAGGTGAGAGGTCACACAGAGGTCAAATCCACAACTAAGCGGCCCATCGAAACCTTTCATGGTTTGAGATGAGAAGGGTTTATTCTTACATAAATTGCCATCAATAAAAATGTTAAGCAGCCCTGATACAGCATTTATGCAAATAATTTTAATTTGCCGTCAGTCAAATAGATCAACCAAACCGATTGAGGGTAATTTGTGAATAAGAGGTCTGACCTTCAAGTCTTTGAAAATGGTTGCAGTGACAGACAAATAATCTCCGTAGGTTTTGGCCTTTATTATTCCAGAGTGTCAAAAAAAGCGGCACACACTCTAATTGGCATACCTTGTGAGTAGACAAAGTAAATAAATATTAGCATTACTTTCAAATAAATTATAAGAACACATATAGGCAAACATTAGGAAATTGACAAGAGAATGTTACTACCAGGGCTATCCTCAATCATTGTTATTTCAACAATTAGTCTGTCTGACTCATCTTTCAAGTGAATGATGAGTCATAGCACGCATTGTGTGTTTGTTTTTGTTTTTTTTGTCTAGTATTAATATTTTAATTGCAGCCAACCCCCTCCGCCCTTTCTGCCCGTAGGCTGTCAACAGCTGTCTCCTTCTATCTGGTCCCTAAATGGAGACATTTATATATTTTTCTAGTCATCTCTTGGATTTTAATTGTTTTGTTTTTACTTTATAACTGTAGTTATATATATATATATATATATATATATACACACAACATGGTCTGTTTTCCTCACAAGGGTTGGTTGGATAGTTGGATGACTTGAGAATTAGTTGGAGTGAAAGTAGAGGTATGCTTCAGTAAAATGTCTGTGAAAAAAAAGTGACTGAATCTCATACCATGTCGACAGGGCTGTAGAGAAAGTATAGAGAGAGGGGGAGAGAAAGAGACACATACAGAGTTAGCGAGAGAGAGAGAGAGAGAGAGAGAGCAAGATATACAGAGAGAGAGAGAGAGAGGGGGAGGGAGAGATAGAGAGTAAGCTAGAGAAAGAGAGAGATAAAGAGAGAGAATGAAAGAGACCGAGAGAGTGAGATGGATAGAGAAAGAGAGGGAAAGAAATATAGAGAGAGAAAGCAAGAGAGAAAGAGAGAGTAAGAAAGAGAGCGAGAGAGAGAGAGAGAAAAAAAGAGAGAGAGAGAGAGAGAGAGAGAGAGAGAGAGAGAGAGAGAGAGAGAGAGAGAGAGAGAGAGAGAGAGAGACAGAGAGAGAGAGAGACAGAGAGAGAGAGAACGAGAGAGACGTAGATTACCTGGGCTGACGATCCGTCCGCCGTCTGCCGCTAACTACCCAGCCCGCCAGATGGATAGATGCACAACAAACAGGACCCTCATTACCATCATCACTAATGCAGGCATTTCAGTGCATTAAATAAGGGGGCTCCGCTGATGCATGGAGGCCCAGCGTCGTTGATCTAGGAGCCCGGGCCCTTCTGGCCTCGTCACTGAGCTAATGAATGGGATGATTACTGTTTCACTTCAGAGGGAAAAGTTGGAATAAATGAATAGTTGAAACAGACCTGGCAGCTGGTACCCAGCTTATAACTTACATACGTAGATGCGTTTCAATATGTGTGTTAGTGAAATATGCACTCCCGTGTGCAAGCCCCTGCCCCCCCCACACACACACACACACACACCTATGCACACACACACACACACACACACACACACACACACACACACACACCTATGTTTGTGCATAATAGCAGTATATTAAAAAAGCATTTGTGGATGATCTGATGCAGTTCTAACACTAGACAGCACCTCTGCCAGGTGCGTTCAGGTGTGCAGCGGGTCACCAAGCGCTGCGGACGAAGACGCGCGTTGGAGGCAAAACTGCTCTGAACACGTAAACACTGGAGACAGCCAGAGAAACGCTCCTTCTCCCACAGTCCCATATGATTTATTCCCACCTCTGCCCCAGCCCCCGCTACATTAGAAAAGTCTGTTGCATTACGGTCTATTTTTACACAGCGGGTCCATGTTGCACTCGGCTGTGTGCTGACAGCAGCATCCATCAGGGAGTGGCTTCAGTGTCAGCGCTAGCAGCGCCCGGGCCAAGACCCCACTCCCTGGCATAGATCCTGGATGGGGTCATATGCGTCCAGTCACCTGCTGGGAGACCCAGGGATCACCCTAAATCATGCACTTGACAAGGGTGCTGTTTTTGTAAACCCCAACAAATCCCACTCATTTCCAAATTTCAAAAACTTTGTTTCCTCTTCTTTATGTAGCTAGGATATTACTGTCTACTCACACCTATTCGAGTGAAGTAAAAATAAAAAAATAAATGTATTGGTTTAATCTGTCCTATCTGCACCAGTACCTGTCTGCCCTGAATTGTACAGCACTTTGGTCAACATGAGATGTTTTTAAATGTGCTTTATAAACAAATTTGCCTTGACTTGACTTGAAAACAGTGACTACACTGCTATCCTGTCCTCCATGGTCTCATTGATTCAGGCTGTCACTATCCCTGGGTCTCCCAGCAGGGGATTGTCTGTTTGTCTGAAAGTCTGTCTGTTAGCCTGCCTGCCTGCCTGCCTGCCTGCCTGCCTCTCTATCTGTCTGACTGTCTTTCCGTCTGAATGTCTTTCCATCTATCTGTCTGTCTTAATGTCTACCTGTCTGAAACTGCAGACTTCCTGCCTCTCTCTCTCTCTCTCTGCCTGTGTTTCTGCTTTGCTGCTTACTTTAGAGTCCAATCTATAAAAAAGAAACAATTAAAAACCACATGTAACCCCAGATGTACCCAACGTATCCTGCTGTCTGGAAGTCAATTGGTCTGAGAATAATTGAGTGCTGCCACCATAGAGACCAAACTGTCCATACATTAGACTGGTAAGACACCACAAGGTAAGACATACAAATTAGGACCTACTGTGTCTGGAGTGTTCTACATCTGTGGGTGCTCCTATAGTTCCAGGGGGATCAGAAATGAAGGTCAGAGCTGTTAGTAGTGCCCTCAAAAAGATGCATGCTCTAGCCTTAAACAGTCATGGAAGCTGCTGCCTTTAAACAGTAAGTGCAACTGCTAGCTTGAAACAATCATTGAAACTGCTAGCTTTAAACAATCAGAGAAACCTTTAGCTATACATAGTCAAGAGAAGCCACGTGAAACTCACCACCAGTCGTTTGATCAGTGGATCTGATGATGACGGCGGTAAGTCAGTGTTCAATTCATACAGAAATAAAAAATAATATTTTTTGGGTCAAATGCTCTGGCCCGTACTAATGTGATTATACTGCAGTTGGATTATAACACCTGGTCGTCCAGGTGGGCAGCAATCCTTCCAAAGCAGATTATCGGGCACTTATGATATCCTAAATCTATCCTCTCTGCCCTCTGCCTTTCAAGGGTTCAGACGGATCATGCCATGAGCAGAGTCACACATAATGAGGGCGATGTGGGAGAATCACAACACAGTGTTCTCTACACAGAAAGAGAGCTCTGTGGTGGTACTGCCATTGATGCAGACATTTCCTCTAGGTGGTCTGAGTTGGAATCAAACCTCCGACTCACACCTGCAGATGTGTGTGTGTGTGCGTGTAATTGGATTGTGTTAACCAGTGCATACATAGCCTAATTCTCTAGGAGCTGGTCAGCTAACGAATCTGGAACCAGGTCTCTGAAAAAGAGGTGTGACACATTCGTCTTTGTGAATAATGTCACCTGTCTTAAAATATACCTATTATCGCTCCCTGTCCCCCCTGCTGGGGTTCTGGTCACACCTTTCTCACGCCCACTGCGGCTTTTGATATTGTCCTTTCCGTTTTCATTTTATCCTTTTTTTTTTTTGCCGTGTCCAATCGTTAAAAAAAGCCGCAATAATTGGTCAAAGCGCTTTGACAGAAAAGTGTTGGGCCCCCTCCAGCCTCCGTGACCGCTCTCGCGTCCTCCTCGTTTAAATGGGCTCGTTTGTTTTCATTCTTTTCTATTTCCTCTTTGTCCCTCAGTCCCCGCGGCTCGGCCACTGTGATGGAGGCCACCGAGGGCGCTAACAAACGAGAGCAGCCTCCGAATGGAGGCCATTTGTATAAACAAGAAGCAGCACCCTCTGCACCATGGGCTAAGTAACTGGCTCTCCGGCTGGCTGGCTGGCTGGCTGACTGGCTGGCTGGCTGGCTGGCTGGTTGGCTGGCTGGCTGGCTGACTGGCTGGCTGGATGGCTAGCTGGTTGGCTGGCTGACTGGCTGGTTGGCTGGATGGATGGCTAGCTGGTTGGCTGGCTGACTGGCTGGCTGGCTGGATGGATGGCTAGCTGGTTTGCTGGCTGGGTGGATGGATGGCTAGCTGCCTGGCTGACTGGCTGACTGGCTGGCTGTCTGCCTGGTTGACTGGCTGGCCAAATGACTGGATTGCCAGTTGTCTGGAGTAGACCAGGTTGTCTGTAGATCTGCCTGGTTTACCAGCTCCTTGGTATTGTTTGGCATGCTCCGTAGCCGTGCCAACGAGCCTGCAGCCCCTAGCGATGTCTGGCTTTACAATTCATTAGGCCCTCTTTCTTCCCCTCAGTCCCCTGGCAGGCCGTCGTTTGAGAGACACGGCCAAGAGTGGAGGGAGATCACCGGGGCTCTGCCAGACTCACAGCCCATCAGAAACTGTGTGTGTGTGTGTGTGTGTGTGTGTGTGTGTGTGTCAGGGTTGAGGCAGGGCCTCTTTACTATCTCTGCTGTTACGATGAGGGAACACCTGGTCCTTGATGCTAGTCCTGTCTGTCTATCAGGCTGCTTATGGCTGTGAACTGTAGGACCCTGTTGAGCCTCTGGATCAGGCTCTCTAGCTGGCTGGCTGGCAAGCTCACTGTTTGACTAACTGACTGACTGACTGACTGTTTGACTGACTGACTGACTGACTGACTGACAGACTGGCTGACTGACACACTGGCTGACTGACTGACTGACTGATAGACTGACTGACTGACTGGCTAGCTGAATGTTTGTCTGGCTAGGTGGCTGACTGTCTCACTGAGCGACCTGCTAGGTGGCTAACCGGTTGAATTCAAACCAAATGGAGAATGATATAGAAGTAGTATTTAAAAAAAATAAACATGGCTAACACAAAGCAGTGCCTGTATCCTCTGTTGAGTGACATATGCCTTCTCCCCTCCCCCCTGCCCCCCCACTACAGAGTGATAGCTCCAGTGACAGCGAGAGCGAGGACAACTTCCTGACGCTGCCCCCTCGGGACCACCTGGGTCTGGCCATCTTCTCCATGCTCTGCTGCTTCTGGCCCCTCGGCATCACCGCCTTCTACTACTCACACAAGGTGACAGGACCTTAACACTATTAAGCCTTAACTCACACAAGGTGACAGGACCTCAACACTATTAAGCCTTAACTCAAACAAGGTGACAGGAACTCAACACTATTAAGCCTTAACTCACACAAGGTGACAGGACCTCAACACTATTAAGCCTTAACTCACACAAGGTGACAGGACCTTAACACTGTTAAGCCTTAACTCACACATGGTGACAGGACCTTAACACTATTAAGCCTTAACTCACATAAGGTGACAGGACCTTAACACAAACCCTGTAGTAACTATCACTAACCCTATTAAGCCTTAACTCACACAAGGTGGCAGGACCTTAACACTATTTAGCCTTGACTCACACAAGGTGACAGGACCTTAACACTATTAAGCCTTAACTCACGCAAGGTGACAGGACCTTAACACTATTAAGCCTTAACTCACACAAGGTGACAGGACCTTAACAATATTAAGCCTTAACTCACACAAGGTGAGAGGACCTCAACACAAACCCTGTAGCACAATGGAGCTGCCTCTAATACCAGATAAGAATGCCTTAACACTACTAGGCTTTCACTCACACAAGGTGACAGGACCTTAACATAGTTTTAAGCCTTAACTCACACAAGGTGAGAGCACCTCAACACAAACCCTGTAGTAACTATCACTAACACTATTAAGCCTTAACTCACAGAAGGTGAGAGGACCTCAACACAAACCCTGTACCACTATGGAGCTTTCTTTTATACAAGATAAGAATGCCTTAACACTACTAAGCTTTCACTCACACAAGGTGGCAGGACCTTAACACTATTAAGCCTCAACTCACATAAGGTGACAGGACCTTAACACGACTAACCTTTCACTGAGACAAGGTGACAGGACCTTAACACAATAAGGCTTTCACTCACACAAGGTGACAGGTGGCTAACCCTGTGGTCACCAGTACTAAAGGGAAGTATTACCTCCTACTAGTCAGATAGGGTGAGAGGAACATGAATTGTACCAGGCAGTATAACAGTATCTCCAATTACCCACCAATCCAGGAAACACATCGTTCAAACGGTATTACTGTAACTACTGTTAACGCTACTGAGTCGAGATTTCATCTCATACTCCTGCAACGTGACAGAAATGTAGCCCTAAGCCTGTAGCCCCCAACCCACTCTGATCCAGACACTGTTATACTCCACGGATTGCTTTCCTGCAGCTGAATATTTTTATTTAGTTTTTCCCTATATTCTTAACCCAAAGTTTATTTCCGTGCTTCACAACAACAATCTGTCATATTAATTGCAAAGAAAAACACATTGGAAATAACTCTAATAAATATGCCAGCAGGTAAAGAACTGGACAGATTTTTCCCCGAGGTGAAATTACCCGAAATGCCAAACAGCTCATTTGTCACTGTCCCAACCATAATGATATAATTGCCATGGCAACTAATGGCTCAGTGAAAATGATTTTCTTTTTTTTATTAAGGATCTTTATTTTTTTCCCAATCCCTTTTTTTCACACAACCACTGCTCTTTCCTGCTCTAGAAGGCACAGCCGGAAAGAACCACAGTTATCAGTGCTTGTTTATGTAAATGCCTGCCTTCAACGGATCCGCTCACCAAGGTTTCCATGACTGAAATGTGCATTTAAAAAGAAGTCTTTCTGCTATAATGAATGTACCACAAAGAGCCACATATTGTACAGCCTGCCAAGAGATTAAGGGATTCTTTTTCTTTATAATACATTTTCTTTTCTGCATTGTCATTGCACTGGGATGTTTCTGTTTCTTGATGACCAATCTGGACAACACATGTTATGGAAAGAGAGAATCTTTGGTATAGATTCAGAACTGGCAGTCTTTGGAAAACAGAAGTTACATTTATCTGAGCTAGCTTGGTGTAAGTGCTTTTTCAGGGTCAAGTGTTTGATTTATACACTGTAGCTGTGGGCACAAAGTTGTAAAAATGCTTATGTTATATAGAGTATTACAACATAAATGTCTAAATGAGTGTGTGCCTCTAACCCTCTCTTTTGTCAACCTGTCTTTCTCCTTGTCTGTCTGTCTGTCTGTCTCTATCTCTCTCTCCCCACATCTTTATTTCTCTTTCTCTCTCCCTCTCCCCCCTTCATGTCTCTCTCTCTACTTCTCTCTCTCTCCCTCTACTCCTCTCTCTTTTCTCCCTCTACCTGTCTCTCTAACTCTCTCCCCCTCACTCTGTGTCTATCTCTCTTTCCCTCCCTATCTCCCTCCCTCTCTTTCTCGACAGACGGGGAAGGCTGTCTCCAAGGGGGAATTCTCCAGAGCGGGCATAGCCTCCAGAAGAGCTCTGTTTCTGGCAGCACTCTCCATCACCATTGGGACAGGGATGTACGTTGGGGTGGTGGTGGCCCTTGCGTCTTACTTGGCCAAGCCTGGGGGACTAGAGACTCTGGGGGGCTAGGAAGACCCTACAAAAGGAACTAACAAATGTAGGAAAGGGGGACTCGGTTTTACTTGGGCTTCATTCAGTTTAGGGTGTGTTTTAATTGACCACACAGTTATTCAAATATGTGCAAAAAGCCCACACAAAACCAGCACATTTTAGCTTTCAAATATTCATATTTTGTCCTGCTGTGTCTCTTCAGCCAGCTCTCCTTCATTCTGTGGCCTGGTTCTACCAACAAGAGAGGCCTCGACTGGCAATGCGTCTTCAAATAGGATGTTACACTGACTGTGGGGGTGGGGTGTGTGGGGGGGTGGATAAGATGGACAGGGTTTGATTTTCCCATTTGGACTGTGTCTGTTGTTCTCACAGAAGTCATTATGAAGCGAGCAATTGTATGACTGCTCAAATGTGTCTATTGGTCGGCCTCCCCAATTCACTCACCTCTACTTGTTGTCTGGTGTTTTTGGAGGTTTAAACACTGACTGGTACATTCATACTTATGGATTGTGGTCAGCGGACAACAGGACAGCAACACAGACATGGACAAAAGACAGGAACACTGGGTGACTTTGGTAAGACTGTGTAGATAAGGTCGATGAGCAGTGAAGAGGACAGTTATTTAAATGTTCATTGTGAACTCCAGTACTGTATTTCTTGTCAGAATAAATCTATTTGGCATGAATGTGACTGACGCCCGCTGTCTCTCACTCGGTTTCTTTTTGTCTCCTTGAGAATGAGAGGGCGGGTCAGGAGAGAGGGGAAGAAAACATTGATTGCGCGCTCATAGAATCCTGTCACGATGCATTGTGACCCGCGGCGTGTTGTATTGACTGTTCGCCGTGGCTGGGTCGTGCTCCTCTCGGCTCCGTGGCATCGCGTTTCTCTCCTCTCCCCGACTCTAGCATTACTAGTGTGCTGCTCGCCTTGAGGTGACTTAATCTGGCAGCGTGCTGAGAAGGAAGCATTAACTGCAGCGACGTTTGCCCGACGTCGGGGTTTTACAGAGCAGAACGACAAAAGCTGTCTCCTTTCTGGATTCTGTCGCGTCGACAGGCTTCTACTCTCAGCTTGCTTTATTACCAGAAGACAACAGTGTCTAAAGACTGAATGAATAGCGATTTCCACAGCATATTTATTCTCTGTATGATTCAACAGTATGCGATATGTATACTATGTATATATATATAAATATTCGACAATCTCTGAATGCAGGCCGGATTTTTCTCAGTAGATGGAGGATAAATATAAAAGGTGCCAGTGCTTGGTTCTGTAGTAGCAAGTGGTGTAAAAGTGAGTCAGCAGGAAAGCTTGAGAGAGACTGACCTCTCATTGACTTCTCATAGTGGTCTCTCTCTCTCTTTCTCTCGCCTCGCTCGGAATAAATCAACCAACCCCCAAATGCATGAAATGGAGCGCGCGTGTGTGTGTAGAGATAGCTTCTCATCAATTGGACAGTAATAATGGGCGTGGGGGTGGGGCTTCAAATAGGTTTCGCTAGACAGTGCTAGTGTGAGTGTGTGTGTGTGAGCATCTGTGTACGTGAGTGGGTGTTTGTTTGTGTAGTCATGTGTGTTAAAGTGGATGTGTTTGCTTGAGCATAAGTGTGAGAGTGTTTTTGCTCCCAGTCTCAGCAGGATGGGGACTTCACCCACACTTCCCTCCCAGAACCCCCAGCTTCCACCAGCTGAATCAGACTGCTGTGGGTATTCATCCCAACCATTGGGAAACCAACTCCGTGTGTGTCTTCTGGGTGACAAAAATATATACACTGCTCAAAAAAATTAAAGGAACACTTTTTAATCAGAGTATTGCATGAAGTCAATTAATCTTCTGGGCTATTGATCTGGTCAGTTAAGTAGCAGAGGGGGTTGTTCATCAGTTTCAGCTGCTTTGGTGTTAATGAAATTGACAACAGGTGCACTAGAGGGGCAACAATGAGATGACCCCCAAAACAGGAATGGTTTTCCAGGTAGAGGCCACTGAAATTGTTTCCCTCCTCATCTTTTCTGACTGTTTTTCACTAGTTTTGCATTTGGCTAGGGTCAGTGTCACTACTGGTAGCATGAGGCGATACCTGGACCCCACAGAGGCTGCACAGGCAGTCCAACTCCTCCAGGATGGCACATCAATACGTGCCATTGCCAGAAGGTTTGCTGTGTCTCCCAGCACAGTCTCAAGAGTATGGAGGAGATTCCAGGAGACCGGCAGTTACTCTAGGAGAGCTGGACAGGGCCGTAGAAGGTCCTTAACCCATCAGCAGGACCGGTATCTGTTCCTTTGTGCATGGAGGAACAGGATGAGCCCTACAAAATGACCGCCTGCAGGCCACTGGTGTGAATGTCTCTGACCAAACAATCAGAAACAGACTTCATGAGGGTGGCCTGAGGGCCCGACGTCCTCTAGTGGGCCCTGTGCTCACTGCCCGGCACCGTGGAGCTCGATTGGCATTTGCCATAGAACACTAGATTTGGCAGGTCCGCCACTGGCACCCTGTGCTTTTCACAGATGAGGGCAGGTTCACTCTGAGCATGTGACAGACGTGAAAGAGTCTGGAGAAGCTGTGGAGAACGTTATGCTGCCTGTAACATCGTTTAGCATGACCGGTTTGGTGGTGGGTCCGTGATGGTCTGGGGAGGCATATCCATGGAGGGACGCACAGACCTCTACAGGCTAGACAACGGCACCCTGACTGCCATTAGGTATCGGGATGAAATCCTTGGACCCATTGTCAGACCCTACGCTGGTGCAGTGGGCCCTGGGCTCCTCCTGGTGCACGACAATGCCCGGCCTCATGTGGCGAAAGTATGCAGGCAGTTCCTGGAGGATGAAGGAATTGATACCATTAACTGGCCCCCACGCTCGCCTGACCTAAATCCAATAGAACACCTCTGGGACATGTTTCGGTCCATCCGACGCCGCCAGGTTGCACATCAGACTGTCTACGAGCTCAGTGATGCCCTGTTCCAGATCTGGGAGGAGATACCCCAGGACACCATCCGTCGTCTCATTAGGAACATGCCCCGACATTGTCAGGCATGCATACAAGCACGTAGGGGCAATACACAGTACTGAGTACTATTTTGAGTTGCTGCAATGGAATTTCGGCAAAATGGACTAGCCTGCGGCATCATTTTTCACTTTGATTTTCGGGGTGTCTTTGAATTCAGCCCTCTGTAGGTTGATCATTTTCATTTCCATCAAACGATGTGGCATCCTTTCGTTCCTCACTCATTACCCAGTCCATATCAGCATAGATATCCAGCATGATTTTCTTCCCCCATTGAGATCTGATGTGGTTTCAAAGTGTTCCTTCAATTTTTTTGAGCAGTGTATATATAAAGTATATATTTATTTTTTTGTTTTTATTTTTATGATATTTAATTATTTATAAAGGGGTAACCGGCTGAGATAGAAAATGTAAAATGAACATTTATAATCTATTCACTCGACTACAGTATGTATCTTAAAGGAATACAAAAGTAATTTCACTGGGTCTGAGGAAAAATTATTTAAGAAATAAAGTAAACAATAAATGTTAAAAAAAAAAGTATATATATATTTTTTATTCATGTGAAAAAGTTCCTTTTTAAAGGAAAATGTATCGACCGTATTCTGAAGCAGAAACTAAATGAACGTTCTTTGGGAAGGAGGTGACAGAGTGACAGATAGACTCAAAACAAAATGGAAACTAGTGAGGAGTGGCAAGACAAACACCCATTACCAGGAGGCATAACGGCGTCCATACTGTGAAGGGTTTCACGGTCTCGTCATTAGTTTGATTAAAAAGCTGTTGACAACAAAGCCTCTGCGTAGCATCAGCATGCAGACAACATCCTCTTTTGTTTTTAAGATACGTACGATTACTTGTGTATGACGGCACAGTTACAATGGGCACAGATGTGTTTCAGTTTGTTATACTGACTAACTTATCCCCTCTCAAGATATGGGAAGACAGATGGGTCGTGAATCCTTAATTTATGTGGCTAGGTCTATTCAGTTCATCAAACAAAAATGAGATTACGTGCCCAGGCGGGAATGATGTAGAGTCAATACTGGGGAAAACATAAAAAAATTAACTCGGTAGAACTGAACTTAATAATGGTGTTAAAAGATAATGGATATTATTCAAGTTAAACTGAGACTGAGAAGTGCATCAACAAGGCGAGGGAAAGGTTAGAGGAGGTCTCAATCTTACTCCACACTCATCAACGTTGCTGTGGATAGTAGTAGACCCGGATATCTGTGGATCTGATCTACAATATCTGGGTCTGTGTATTCTAGAACGCTTCTGAGAGTGATTGCTTTTATTCAAAGTGAAGTATAGTGTCAGGGCTGTTGCAGGAGACCGACCCAAGTGCAGACAAGAACAAAACTAGCTAACTAATAACCCGTAAAAGCGCCAACAAAACAAAAGGAACCCGGGAGGCAGAACGCAGAGGCAAAACCTGTTCCAAAAGGAGACAGGAACTTTACTTTGACACAAAGCACAGCAAAACGCTTACAGCAAATAACGACAGACAAAGAACAAAGGAAACTAGGAACTTAAATACACTGGCAAAAAGGCACAAGAGATAACAATGACACTAATAGCTGGCAGGTCCGAAACAAGGCACAGGTGTAAACCATAAAGAATAATCAAGGGTCCAGAAGGGCCAGGCCGTTAAACTTAGGTAAACAAATCAGTGTCACTAAAATGGTCCGTTAAACAAATCCAGCTAAGATAGGCTTGGCCCTAAATAAATATGATCAGATCCCTCTGCCAGCAAGCAGTATTCTAATGGTAGAGCGCCTCCGTGCACAGAACAACCTTTTTAGGATTGAGGATGGTCTCATTGGTTTTTATATTTATTATATATTCATTCTAGACGTTAACCAAGGCACGGGTACAACTCGAAAGACATGTCAAAATGCCACCTCCAATTCATCAGTTCATATATAAGTGCACGGTTGCAAAAAACACCACAACTCTCAGATCATTAACATGAAACTTCAAAACATAGCTTCAAAGTTAGCATTGTAGATGACTGGCATTGCTATGCAGTTTGAAGCTCATCCAGACCATTACCATATGCCAGTGTCTAACTCAATGTATATTTTATTATTCAAGGGACCCATCCCAGTTCATTATACCAACAACTGGCAGAAAAGTAATCGGACTGAGAATACAGAAAGTGTTCTTTGATGAACTTAGCAACTGAACATCAGCTGTCATATCATTTGGATAGCCACACTGTATGTCATTTACATGGTACCCGTCTGTTTGCTAACGTGAGAGCGAGATGCCAATCCCATCTGAAAGGCAAACAACAGCTGTAATTCAGTTATTTTTCTATATTGGTTGATATGCTGGCAAGACATGTTGAAGGATATTATCTTAAAATGTAAATATCCTTGTGGTATGATGGTATCCTGTCAAAGCCAGAAGAAAGTTGGTGCGTTGCATTTTGGGGCGTGAAGCAAAGTCTAGCAACATCTCTCGGGTCAACCCTACTCAAAATTTTCATCCAGGAACTTTTTCAATACTCAATTTTCACATATTATATATCGTTTGCATACTGCCTACTCATTTTTCGTCAAACGTAGTATGTTAAGGGTGCATAGTTGGTGATTCCGAACACAGCCATTGTGTTGATAGACGATGGCTAACGTTAGCTTGTGTTTTAGCTGAGTTTTTAAAAAGAACAGTCTTCTTATTATTATTATTATCTTTTAGCGCACTCTTTCTGCAGTCACCTTGCCTCTGCTCTTGGTGTTCTTTCCCTTTTCTCCTTATCTCCTCCAATCTCTTTCATTCCGATCCTCCCTTCGGTTTTCCTGCCACATTCCCTGCTCGCTCGCTCCAGCTCACATTTGCACCTCAGAGTAGTGTGCTGCCCGCACAACAGTGAAGTGGTTTTAAAACTTGTCTTTATCTAAGCTCACTCCCTGGTCGCACGGCATATTTGTCTCCGTGGAAACGCCATTAGGCAGAAGGTCCCTCTCTGGGCTGATAGCTGCCTCCCTCCACGTCTTAAGATTGACTTATCTCAGTTGAGCGAGAAGGGCACACAGTCTTTATCTGCATCCTGTCTCCTCCCTCCCCGAGTTCCATGATAAGGGGCGACTCGACGGACACTTTGGTGCCGTGAGCGTCTTTCTGAACCAACTGGCTGGTTGCCGCGGTGCCAGCTGTGGAGATAAGAGCCTTCTGAAGGATGGGATGGTTTCTAATTGCAGCGACACTCACTCACTCTCACATTCTCTCTCTCTCTCTCTCTCTCTCTCTCTCTCTCTCTCTCTCTCTCTCTCTCTCTCTCTCTCTCTCTCTCTCTCTCTCTCTCTCTTTTACACTTTCTCTATATTTCTCCCTCTCCCCCTCTCTCTCTCTCTGTATCTCTCCATCCCTCTGTCTGAATTTGGACTCTTCACAGGGAAGCAAACAATCAGACTTTAGGGAGCTGAGGAAATATTGGCAGGATTCCTTAAGGGAACTATCAGGTGGGGACTGATAGTGGAAAACTGGTAAGGTGTTTTTTTTTATTAATCCAACACTTCTTGGCCTATTTATGAAGTGTGTCGAAATGATACGTTTGGCCATCAAGCCTAGCACTCAGATGGCCCACTGAAAATACCCTGCTCTGAGGGTTAGGCGAGGGAGCTAGGGGGTTTGGGTGGGCGATCGGGGGAGGGAGGGTTGCCTGCTATCTTGCCACACGTCATAAATCTTTCTAGGACAGCCATTAAAGTCCAATTTGAATGAGATCGATGGAGTGAAGTTGAGAGTGACAGGAGTGACTTCTATTCTGTGTCACTCAAGGTGCATTACAAAACAGGGACGTTCTCTATGGCCAGGTCCACCAATACGTCAGGCGTGGTCTAACAGTAACGCAGAGACCGCGACTCCGGGAATAGTAAGACCTCAACTGGTCTGATTGATCTAAAGTTTGGAAATTTACACACTGACAAACTTAACGAAACACACGCGCACACGCGTGCACACACACACACACACACACACAAAGTCTTACTACAGAACTAACTATCCTGACAGTCCTATGAACCATTGTCCAACATTGCCTCTCCCTCCTCCACACAATAAAGATATTTGTTATCTAAAGATTACCATGGCATCCTTAACTTGGATCCCAGGGTTTTTCATTAAAATGAGTTGAATTTCCATTTCGCATGATAAGTCAATCCATGGGTTGCAGCAGTGGTGTCACACTGAGTTTGTTGCCATAAAGTTCAACATTGCCATCCTGTGGTCAAAAGCAGCCATTGCTCTCATACTGTTCTTTAATAAATGAATACACTGTATGATTTAAGGCTTCAGGTGAACATAGCCTTGAATTGAAGTAAAGGACAATACTGAAAAGGATTTTCATAATGTCAAAATATGTGACTTTTCTCCTTCTTGTGAACTATGGAGAGTGGCTTAAACGCTGTACTGTTCATTGCAACCAACAGAGAGCAGCGTAGCACAACAATTAAACCCATTATTTCAACACGGTCAGCACTGGACAACAACTCTCATGCTGCCATCTTAAGGGCTTTGGCTCAAAGATTCCTGTGCTATTTGTTTATGCGCTGGCTTACCAATAAAGTCATATGTCCCATTATAATCCGTAGGAAGAAGTTGACTGTTAATATTGCATTAGGGAGACACTTTCCCACAAATCCTTTTGATCTGGCTGTAGAGATTGAGATGATGTCTTAAACCAGCCCGTCCGTCCATCAACGGGGGAGGGGGAGGGGGGGGGGGGGGGGATCCTGAATTACCTCCTTAAATTCTATTACAAAACAGCTTGATCGTCATCCAATCTGATCCAACATAAGATCCTCATTCCACTTTCCGAGGATTAAACATACTGCGGCTTTGCACTTTAGAGGGCTGAGACACGCACGACATGAAGATTACTTTTGATTTGTGTGTCCACTACCCTCTTTCGCTAAACCCAAGATGAGCGATGCCTTATTCCACATGACCCGTCTGACTTCGCTGTCTCTCAGTTCCAACTGAGGAAGGGGAGGCAAACGTAGGAGGCCAATCTAAACATGCGCGCACGCTCTCTGCCATCATCTTAACAGGTCACATTTTATTACTGAATGTTATTACTGATTACACAGATGCTTGGTGTATTGACTTTGAATAGGGTTCAATTAACAGTGTTAATCTCATTTCAGCAACCCTGAGACTCCTGGGAAATATGACCTAATGGAGGTATTTTGCAGCACATTCAAATATCCTGCTTTTTTCTACATCAATAATACAGTGTATCTTCCTCCAACGAAGTGGATACGTATTATCGGAGTATATTTCGAATGTTTGACTTTATTGAACCAATGTATTGAAAAAACGCAGAGTACTGGTTTGGGGATCACACACAGACACACGCACGCACGCACACACACACACACACACCCACACACACACACATACAATCTCGACCGGTAATCATTCTGGTGAAGTAGTCAGTCAGTCAAATTTAGTCAAAGTCAGCAACCAAAAAGCCTCTATAGCCACATTCTAGCACAAACACAACTAGTTGACCTCAACATCAATTTAAGGGCACATCAATAGTTATTTGGAATATAATAACGTACCACGGTTCATATCCTATGACCTTCATATTTATTTTCTTAATTACTGGATGCATCATGACATCACTGTTAACAAGGCAATCAGGCAGCTTCTCCTAGCCAGTGACATGGGGGCTATAATTAGTGAAATGTGTGTGTGTGTGCACGTGCGTGTGTTCATTTGTGTGTGTGTGCGCGTACGTGTGTATATATGGAGTAGCATACTAATGTCTTTCCCAGCTCCGCCGGCCTCTTTGAAATAACTATCTCTGTCTAATTGAAATAGGGCTCAATTGTTGATCTCATTAGGAACTAGTTAAAGCCTATGGTTCCTTTGGGACCTATGATAGAGCCGCACAGAGAGCTGGGCTGATTGGTTTGAGCATTTAGCTCTCTTGGTAGTTGTACTAGCTGGATAATGGTATGATGACACATGGGGGGTATTGCTATTACTACAGAGCATATTTCATGGTTTAAGTTTGGATCTGAAAGACCTAATGCGAGAAAAAAAAACTAAACATATTATCTAGTCCTTTAAGAAGGATAGTTAACGTTTAAAGCTGATCAACTCAAGATCAGTGATTTAGGCATCAAAACATTTAAGGATGAGTAGTTTCAATGGCTGGTTTTAGGAATGCCGTACCATTTACTGGCACTCATAGTATTGACCGCCTGTCTCATTCGGGGACTTTTCTGGGCTCTTTATTCTGTGTCCCGCAAAGCATGGGGAAAAAAAAAACTCCCCTAGTTTAATCTGAGATGGAAGGCTCTCAGCCGTGACGGATTACAGCAAGTAGTCCAGGCGTGCAGGCCACTTTCTGATGAGTGGGACCGACAGAGCGTCCAGTGACAACAGCCAACACTCCCTGACGCTTGGGCTGGTGAACCCCGACGAGCCCAGACACCGGTTAGACGACTGGCGCTGTGTTTCACCTGGTCCCTCTTACCTTTGATCTTTTTAAATCTGACAATGTTGTATCCGCCAGGAACTTGTCTGGTGATTCCCTTAATTCCCTGAAAGTGAACGGTTTGAAAGCATATGTTTTCAGGACATTAAGGAATGCAATGTCCTTTAAAGCATAACTTGGATTATTTCTTGCCTTTTGAATGTAAATAATTACCAATAGAACAACAATTGCACCACTGACTGACCGATGACAAGAAAACATCCCACACAATGAAGCACAAGGAAAGGCCCATGTAAAACTCTGTCCGATCTTTAATTTTTTTAACTCTGTATTGTTCAGATGATGAAACAAAAACACAAACATTTTAGGACTACATGTAATTGTATTTCCAACTGTAAGCTATTGTTATTTTCAATATGCACCCCACCCACCCACACACACACGCACACACACATAAGAACATTATGTATGACAAATTGTACTTTATTTCTTCCTCTTTAAACAGGTGGGATATCATTGCTTAATTCTGTACATTAGCTAATCAGCAATGATACTAAATATAGGTCCTTTGAGTCCAACACAGGGATTGGCCACCCATACTGTATGTCCGGATTGGTTGATCATAACAGTGTAAACGTTCAATCAGTTGTTCATAACCTTTTATTGTGATTATTAAACCATGGTTTTTCTTTGTATTTACACAAACGGGAAGTCTGCACTCTAATGTATACAATATATAAGAGTGAGCATCAGGGAGAGAGTCAAAAGTGCATTGTTGTTAACTTCAGAGTATAATGACCAAGAAGACAACCTTCTCCAGAAGAGCCCTGGAGCAACTCAGACTAGTTTTAAAGAGCCTAGTGGAGAGACCTAGGATACAACAAAAAACCTCGGCAGCAACTGAATTCTGTGAGTTGAAGTCCGTACAGGCGTGTGAGTGCCTTCAGGGCACTGCAGTGTCTATGAAGATACAACAAGTCCTTATTTCTCCTACGGGCTGTGAGCGTCCTCTGGTGGACACAGTGTGTCACTGCCGCTCTTCTCCTGCGAGGAGGCCAGTCCGTCCGGCTGTCTGTCTGTGGGCCTGTCCTGTGGGACGGTCCCCAGTACTTTGGCACTGTGCTCCTGGGCCTTGGCCCGCAGGGCGGCGATGCTGTTCTCCCTCAGCTCCTCTTTAGAAATGGCCGCCGTTTTGTTCTCCGGACCGGCTCGCTTCTTCTCCTCCTGCTGCTCGCCGTCGTCCGACCTCTGGATCTGGGGCACCTGCGGTTGGGGAGTGACGGCGTCCGGGTTACCGGTCGTGGGGCCGACAGTCACCTCCATGGACTTCTTGTGCATCCCTGCAAAGAATTGTGGGGATTCGGGTTTAGAATAGCGCCTGCTGATTGGATAGCCATCTTGAACTGAAAATAGTAAGCAAAGAAATAGTTCTGATTTAGGATATGGGCTTCATCTGTAGAAAGGGACTGAAAGATAGGTGTGCTTTGATTTGGTTGTTTGTTTGTTTACTTAATTGTGGCATTAACGCACACAAACCAAAAAGTGTTTGTTTTAGTTTCCTTCCAAATGGCCTTTCTGATCTGAAGTCAAGTGAATTTAGCAACGTCTATCTAATTAACGAATGCCTAACTCCTCTTTGCTGACACTTTTTATTTTCTTTGTTTGAAAATCCGTTGGCATAATCCTTCTACATAAGGGCACCATTTCATAAAATATACGGAGCATATCTTCGGCCTTTAGCCAACACCACCAGTGTCCGCTGGGCTACTCATCAGTCGGAAGTTGGATTACATACAAAATGCTTAAGTTAAGAAGTACAATAACAGCGAACTAACTTCTACATGACAATAATGAAAAAGATCAAATGTATTGAACTTTTAAGAAAAAGTTTGGAAAAAAAGTCTTGGACGGAGGGATGGATAGTATATCGAGGTAGAGCAGAGAACTATGCCTATATGTTTTGGTTATATGTTTTTAACTTGAGGAGCGCTTGATATGCTCTTGCAATCTATAGTTCTCGTCACTTGCATTATATTTTGTATGTGCGTTTACTTAAAAGAAGATCCCTTATCCTCCCTTGTGTTGGAGGACAGCAGTATGAAAGCATCCAAAAATTCTAAATTCTGTAACTTTGTCAATCTTATTGGCATATATGCACCCAGAAGGTGGTCCCTATATGTCCCTGTTGCAGCAGTAACCCCCCTCTCCTTATGAACCCCTGAGCTTCTAGAACACGTGAGTCTCACCCAGTAGCCACGGAGCGCAGGAGTCCATGACGCCGTCCTTGGCCGACTTGAGGATGGACTCTGGGAGGGGGATGGAGTGGCGCACCATGGCTCCATAGAGGCCGTACTCGGCCATGACACTGCTTCGGCCCCAGCACTTCTCCCTCTTCCTCCACTTGGCCCTGCGGTTCTGAAACCACACCTGGAGATATACCAGAGGAAGACAGACACACATTCAAACCCACCTGTACAAACATAACCGGATGCGTTACACGCGTTTTCATTCAAATGTGAAAACTGAGCTCAGTGACCATTGACTGTTTGTGTCTCTTAAGTTATTTAGAGGTATCTCTCACTAGTGTCTGATGGTAGTAGGCTTTGATTCACATTGATTTCCACATAGGAAACATTTTGGCTACTGATCAATGATCCCGCCCACCTGTCACGCCACTTCTCTATTGGCCCTAGATGTGATTGGCATTATGATTAGGCTATGATCGTTCTATTTCTATAGTAATTGATTATACCACTACGCTCCTGCCAAGACTCATCTTCGGTGAGGTGGCTAATGGAGGCTTTGACACATCAAGCCACTGAGTGTTTTGGCCACTGGCTGTATCTGCCTGTCAGTTGAGCCAGAGGCTAAATTGATTCCGTAGCGTAACAACGGACTTCCTAGGTGCCTGCCTGGTCACTTTTGATGACTGACTCTGAAGAGTACGAAAAAAAAAGAGTGGTACCGCTCTGTGAGGAGGCTCAGGTGGGAACGATTGGTCAGATTTGAAATTGAAAAATATCAAAGGCGTTTCCAAACCCTTTTACTGGTAATTCTGGTGATAGCCCTTCTTTCATGTATGATCGTTTTTTTCTTCTTCTTCCTAAGAAATTGCTTCTCTCACCGTCAAAGGAAGCCGGTGTGGAAACTGTGAGGAGAGGCGACCTCTAGGGCACGCACAGGCTGATTGAAAAATAAGTTAATTTCGAGCCCAATCGATGGTGGACAGGCGGGGAAATATCACGGGAAATTAAACGAGCGGGACTCGGGGGAGCAGCGCTATTGACCCGTGCTAATAAATTCAATGTAGTTATTTCATCTGAACTCCGCTGTCTAGAGCCAGCCTCCCCTGGAACTAGCCGTGCTCGTCTGATTTAACTAATTACACTCGATGAGAAAATTGGGTGTTAATTTTATTTAGGATTGGAAGGGGCCGCGAGCTTATTTATTTATTTCCTTATTATTTATTCGAGGAGCGAGGAGCTAGTAATGAGAACGAAATTAAAAGGCGCGTAGGCAGATGGATGGTGCAGGTCACACAGTAATCTCCTTCCGCCTTGATAGCTTGATTAGGTCGTTAGCGCTCCTCTTCCAGAACAAATTGTTTCACATCCAACTGAGCCTGATGAGAGATTATCTGCTCTGGCGAGGATGCTCGGTGGTGTCTTTGTTCCGTCAGAGATGGAGCATCATTGATCGATTTACGTTGGGCTAGTTTGTACAGAGATGGACTACTTAGGCCGCTTTCTACCAGCTTTTAATTCTTCAGAGACCTGTCCTGCACATGGTTGTGTTTCGAAATATTAAAAGAGGTTGCATGCAGGAGATTTTTTTCGCAGGAAGCAAAATTGCCTCTGCTAAAATACGCCTATTGGTTTATATTTTCACCTAAATCGATACCGTTTACATATGTGTGTATTTTTCAACTGTATTCACGCCTTGTCTATCAAGTTTGGCTACATATAAACTTAACCCCAGCCGATCAAGAAATTACTACTCTTAATGTTTTGCCTCTGAATTAGGACTTTAGACATATGCATTGCAGCGTTATAAACTGAGCTAATTGTTAGTGTAAGTTATAGCCTAAAATAATCTATATGCTACACTGTGGGAAAAAAATATTTTAAAAAGGAAATAAGTAGCCTTAACGAATATTTTGAATACACTAACAATTAGCTTAACAATGTATTGAATTCGCCTACAAATCAACAAGATTATTTGAATGTCTATCAAACACAGTACCAATAACTATAAACAATTATGAGTTGAAATATGATGATTAATTTATTATGATTCTATTATGTTGTTTGTAATTCATAAGAAATTGTAAGCCTTTTTAACTGACATTCAGATAGAAAAAAGAATAGAGCATTTTTTCTTAATTCAAAAATGTGAAGTATTTCATAATTTGCCAACCGTGTGCTTATGCCATGTAGTCTTTAAATATGAACAAAATAGGACACAGAGGTAAAACTAAAATAATGCATCACCTGTATCCTGTCTTCAGGTAGTTCTGTTTTCATGGCCAGCATCTCACGTGCATACACATCCGGGTAGTGGGCTTCGTTAAAGGCCTTCTCTAGTTCCTCTAACTGATACGACGTAAATATAGTCCTGTATATATAAAATAAAACAAAACTAAATGGGCCTGCCTCTAGGAATATTTTTTACCAGTACAGTAAAATGTCTAAACATACTATTATAACTCAGTTTTGATTGTGGTTTGACTCGTAAAATAATAAACATTTTTCAAACAATATATTTTGTTACATGCAAGTGGATTACGATCAAAAACCAATAATCATTCATTTATGCCTGTGAATTTCTATTAGCATGATAGCTTCAGCATAAAAAAGTCAACAGAAGAACGATAGGCTAATTGTTTAACAGGGTTAATTAGTAAGCTAATTAAATGATATCAGAACTTTCGTTCAAACATATTCTTATAGCAAAATGTAAACCTTTCCAGTGTAACTGACTCTATTTAAACAAAAATGTCCGTCTTTTAAAACAAGGGCAAAGTCATATTAGTAGGCCTACTATTTAGATGCATATATAGGCCTAAATATATATATATATATATATATATATATATATATATATATATATATATATATATATATATATATATATTTATATATATATATATATATATATATATATATATATATATATATATATATATATATATATATATATATATATATATATGTATAATTTAAATAAGATGTCAGTAAATTACAAAAACAAAAACAACCATTAAATTTTGTTCTTACCGGTGTCGTCTTTTCTTCCGTTTCTTGTTTTGATTTATTGAGGATTTGGGGAGTTTTCGTTCACTTGATGACAAATCATCGGAGTCTGTAAATAAAAAACGGATTTATTAGGATTTGAAAGCTGTAGGATTAGCCTGCTGCCTGCTGTAATTTCCGTTGATTCCCGGTTGCGACAATATTTTTCATGCAACCATCTTTCACTCTGCTAGATTAATATTTTCTGCTGTTAATTTTAGACAAGGCCTACCAATGAACTTATGAATATAGGTCACATGTAATGTAAAGATAGCCTACTGTAGGAAACATATTGAACAATTGGCGTCCATGACAAACTAAATAATTTAAAACCATGAAAATGGGCTAATAACAGTGCACGCCTAATAAGTAAAAGATGATCTAAACTAAAGAAAGATTCTCCAGTAATATTATTGAAATAATAACCACGGTAAAACCATGACAAAACATGCCCTTAGAAATTGTTAGGCCTTCGTTAACTAACCTGAGCTGGCTGACTGGCTAGCGTCCACAGGTCCAATAGATCTGTTATGAGGCTGCAGGTGAACGTGTTGGGCGTCCGAAATCGCTTCCAGAAAAGCGGGCTGACTATAGAACGACGGGATCCCTCCCATTATCCCCATCCCAACTCCCAGACCAGCGGGACCCAACATGGACCTGGCCGCAAGTAGGTGCGCTCCAGGTGGAAGAGACTCCAGGGTTCTCCTCGGGGCCGCAGACGGTTCTTTATTCAACCCTAGAATCTCCTGGATCCCGAATCCAGTGCATCTGGGCGGATGCGTGGCGCTGTTCTTAGATAGTTGGTTGTGGATCGTGTTAGTCCCTCCATTGGTGGCGAGAGTTGTTTTCGATATATTCAAAGCCTCTGATAAAACGGATCCTTCTTTACCTGTCATGGTGGCTGTTGTTATTATTTCCTATTCGGCAAAGTATCACGGCTCAGTCTCTATAGTGCACGCGCGGTCTATACGGCGAAAAACAGGAGAAGTGCGTTTTTATCCAACAGGTCCAACGAGAGGCAGGACCTTCCAGCCAATGAGCTGCTAGGAAGCTATTCGGAATTCCTAAGCATCACGGATGCATTACGGGCAACTGTTCGCTCTGATTTTGCACTTCTGGAAGATGACCTGAATCACTCGGCGAAAGACATTTATTGTATGAGATTCTGAAACAGGATGCGTAAAGTAAAAAATAGGCAAGGCTCATTTTGGATTACCTACCAAAAGAGTCGAAAATTGTAGTGATTCAGTGCTAAATTACCAAAATGTCATACAAATTAATTCCATTAATTTACATAGACTAAAACCAAAGGTCTATACAACATCAACCAACAGAATCTGTTATTATTAGCCTCTCAGTAGGTTGTCTTAAATGCCACCTGCTATTTTTCTCCGGATCACACTAATGGCTACCTGATCTCTTGAGACTGCGGAAAACCATCGCACTGGAAATCAAAGGCCCTCTAAAGGGACAGCTGGACGCCACTCACATCGCTGGCTCGGATTGTAATCCCCGCAGCATACAGAACAGATTAAATCATGCGTTCTGTGGTAACATAAATAGCTAAAAATGTGTGAAAATATACGTGCAAAATACAGTCTAAAAGCTATAGAGGGAACAATTACGATAATCATGCAAATAATGCGACTATATTATTACATTTCACCAAAGTAATTATGATTTTGTATCAATGGTAAATTAGGCAATTGTTAATTAGCTATAAATATTTAGATAATCTTAAATCCCGAGGCCTGTTTTGTACTTTGTTCGTTTATTTAAGCGAAAGGCAAAATCGTTGAACATGTGATTATTTAAATTCCTTCAATATTGGAAATTCTATTTAAACTATTGAAAACTGGAGAAAAAAGAAATGTAGTTCATAACGTGATACAGTCTCTGGACTGAACAGATTATAACAATACATTTCTGATGAATTGTAAAGAGAAAAACTAGCCTTATATGGACAAAAGGCCTAATTATAGAAGTGACATCGATTATGCAAGATAAAGCTCTATTAAAAAGTGCAGTCGTGGCATTAGTTCCTTTTCAGTTTTGAGTAAGATTGGCTGGTGTCCTTTGGTGTCATGATAAAACAGGGCAAAATTGTCTGGTACTTCATTGGGCTTTTGGCATTTAGATTAATTTGTTCAAACAGTGTATGTTTTAACACCTATCACATTATTGAAAAAGGGCATACATTAAGGTCGTATATCTACATGCAAATTCATAAACAGTTCAAATGCAGGTAACTTAATAGCTTATATAAGTCGAGAAAAAAATATTACTGCAGCAATCACTGAATGTTCCGTTGAAAGTAATTAGAAGCTATTAGGTTGGAAACGTCATTAATGAAGAAATCAATGCTATCAGGATATGTTAATGACAAGAACGAGCCCCATTCACTCACTGCTCAGACTCACGACGACCTGCCAATTACAAGCGACTCCTTTCTCACTCTGTTCCTCCCCCTCCCTCCCCCTTTTCTCTCTTTTTCTAATCCCCTCTTTCTCTACCACTATCGCAGGCTTAATTTTTGTGTGTGCATGCAAGCATGTTGATGGTCGGAAAACACTGATTTTCAGTGTTTCAAAAAATCCATCTTCATAAAACCCAGAGTAATGCAGTGAAGTGGCTGTCTAAGAAGGTTATAGATTAAGGCAATATTTAGTTCAGTCATTCGTGTAGGTTGCACATCAAAAGACACCAGATCTAAGGATGTAGATTACTTAAAAGGCTGTTGAAATATGTATCTGTAATTCTCTACCCCTCTTCTCTCGTCACTTTTCCATTGCTCAATTTAGTTATTTATATGTTTTTCAGCCTTTGGATTGGAGTTTAAGCCTTAGAAAATTCACCTATGGTGGCTCCCAGTTAAGTCCCGTGTCACCTACAAAATCCTCCTCCTCACGTACAAGTCCCTCCACGCCCTAGCCCCACAATACCTTTCAGATCTCTTTACACTCACATCCGCTCCCGGAATCTCAGATCTGCTGACATGGGACTAGGCCTACTCTCCACCCCCCGCACCAGCTTGCGGACTTCTGGGGACCGAACATGCAGTATGGCTGCCATTTGGAACTCCCTCCCCATGGAGATCCAAAAGGCGGAGTATTATTGGAAAAAATTATTAGAAACTTTTGAAAGGCAAAATGTTTTATTAAGCCGACGGACCTGAGTGAACTGATATTAGCTATTTGTATATTGCTATTTAATTATTTATTTGCTAACCTAGGTCATGTACATTGTTTTCACTATGACGCCTCCTTTTATTTGTAATGTGGCCTTGGGTTACTTGAAAGGCGTTCTTAAATTAAAGTTGTTGTTGTTATTGTTATTGTTATTATTATTATTATTATTATTATTATTATTATTATATACTAAATATCTGAATACGGTGTCAGCATGTTCCCAGTGTTCCTGAACCTGAAGTTCTGCAGCAAATTCAGAGGATCAATTCTGCATGGAGGAACAGAAATAAGCTTATGATTCACCTTGTGTTCTCATACAGTCCAAATAATTCCTGCGTCTGTATTAAAACAATTTCATTCATATTCTGGGTTTCATTCATTTTCATGGTATAACTTTGATCATCTTGTAATTTTACACATTTTGGAGGGTGACCTGAAATGACGTATAATCAGCTTATAACCTTCAAACCAGAACGTGCACACACAACACATTTAAGCACATCAAGGTTGGACAGAGAAAAGAAGAAAGAAAAAACAGTGGCAAACAAAACCGCCCCCTAGCTGCAATGAATAGTAATAGATCCTTCCTTCATTTTGATTGGAAAAGCTTGACATCTATTTGTTATAATGAATCTGTAAAGAACTTCGACTTCCCTGCAAGGTCACTGGATAATGGGCCTAGCAAGGGGCGGGCCCAGAAACATAGCCATACATTAGTCCAGCCCCCTCGCGATTGCCTCTCGTAAGATGTTTTATCATGTTCCAATCAAAATGAGGGATCACCACCGAGTGCTCAAACAATTCTGCATCGGGCCTATAACCTATACCATGCACCATTTTATACACTCTTACACTGAGCATATATCACATATTCTATACTCACCTATAGATTATTTAGGGTTGGGCCTATATGCACCATGGACTAAATCATATAGTCTATTAACTCCCTTGCATGAACTATCTGTGCATAGAATTGAGTAGTGATAAAAATGCAGGTAAGAATGTGTATATGATCATATATATATGTATATGTAATAAAACACCTGAGTTTGCTTGAATTGAAAAATAATTACGTATGATGCTATTTAATAAGCTAATATATGTGGATTTATATGGCTTAAATATGGGATTACTTCTACGGGATTTGATGGGATTATTACCTGTTTCTTATTTCATCTCCTGTAAGAATACTTTCTCTCTGTTCGGCCATGCTCAGGCTCAGCCCGAGTCTTTTAGACTTATACTCCTGCTGAAATCAGATAAAACAAAAACTGGTCACAATTTGGGGTAATTTAATTAGTTATTCAAAGGCCTGACTCAAGAGTTTAGCAGATGTTCCGGTTTTAAAATCACAAAGTGACTTACGGTAAAAAAAATAAAAAATAAAACACTTATACCCTTAATACTAGCGGGGCTGATCTAACAGTAGCTCCACTTGCAGCAACAGTCTACTTCCAAGCCTTCACATACTACATTTACAAGAAACTGTAATTCAAATAAAATGAAAGAAATTAAAGTATCTGTAAGCTATTGTTTATTGGCTTGGTAATGTTTTGAAGGGATGCACTTTGGCTAACTGATTTTGCATTTTTAAAAATGTTCCTAGAGTTGTAGGCTATAGTACTGCACTATTACTTGATATCAAAACATCTTGTAAATTGCTGCAATGTAATGCAATGAACACAAAACCAAAGGAAGAAATGCAAGGGAGAGTACACAAACTGAACATAAAAGACCCACAAACCCATAACTTGCTGTGAACAACATTAATTCCTATTTTAACTGGAGTAGACTTGTCCCACCCACTACTTATATTTCTATGCTGTTCCAGCAACACATTTCCCGGGCCGAGTGTTAGTCAGAGCTGACCTAAAATGCATGCTAGAGTTTCCCCTGCTGCTGTTCACTGACTCTCTCTCTATCTTTCCATCAGAGCACTGACAAGGCTGAGCTGTTCACACATGCTGACGCAGAGAGTCTGCTAGCTCCCGCTTTTCTCATGGCTTTTCCAAAAAGGCCTGTTTGGGATGTACCCCCGCTCACCCCCACCTCCTCTCCAGCCCCTCGCTGGCATTGCTTAATTAGGCGAGGAGTTGATTAATTTGCACTAATTGACAGCTAATTAAAAGCCCGATGGCACATTGCATTGACGTTCGTTGGGGCAGCACGGTGCAGGAAGGTCAGGGCAAAGCGATGTGGACGGATGGAGGAGAGTTTCCCCCGCATGGAGGACCTTCTCCGCAGGGAAGAGAGCGTAACCCCAACCTTCAGGAGCCTGTCTGAGGGGAAATGCCTGGAGGCTGGGGGCTGGGGGGTTGACACGCATGGAAGATGATGACCCAGCACCATATTGTCGATGTCAAGCAGCTCAGTAATCAGCTGTCAATATCAACAAGTGCTGGCTAGACGGCCCGGTGCCTTGAGCATGTCAACATGTCCGACTACGACAGCATATCGAAGTCTACAAAATGCAGAAATGCACTGTTATTTCTAGGGTGAGAATAGAATTGAATACAACCACCTGCAAGCTAGAGGGACATCTGTCCCGCATAATGCATGTGTGATAGTTTAGTTATTCTTCCACTGCTCTTCCTCTTGTCGTAAACAAAACACCCGCGCGCGCACACGCACGGGCGCACACGCACACGCGCACACACACACAAAGCCTGGGAAACGGAAAATTGTTTTAATAATCCATCATTTCTGTGTGGGGTGAAGCCGGGTACGCGTGAGAGGTAGGGGGTGCAGCCAGCAACTGCTAGGACCCGTGTGAAACGGAAAGACAATTAGGGGCTTATTATCAACCAGCGGAGCAGCGTAACTTATGGAGAGTGGAGCGGTTCCATCGGCACTGCTTGAGGCCCTTGCGACATCCCCTGCAGCGAACAGTCCCGGGTATTGTCTTACCTAATTATCCCGGACGGACTTCTCTTTTGTTTCTCGTTCGGCATGCCTGTCTGATTCCCTTTCTGCCCGGGCCGCTGGCTCGGACGTCGCTGCTAGTGTGCTAATTAGAAAAGAAATGGTCCTGGTAACGATGTCAACTCTGGTTAACAAGGATGACAATGAGCAATATTATTTTTACGCAATGTTTTGTGTAGGGCCTTTGCTGCCCAGCCCTCATTAAATGAGAGGAAGCCGCAGTATAGAGTGTGTGCACGACTCACATGGCCTCAGAAGGATTGGTAAGGACATGGGCCGACTGTGCGACCCCTAACTTAACGGTTACACAGGCTTGGCATCACGAATAAACTGCCTAATAAACTTATTCG
>CM030181.1:4280403-4347903 GCA_017639675.1 Aplochiton taeniatus | reverse complement strand
AACAGTCGACCCCCCCCCCCCCCCCCCCCACACACACACACACACACACACCCATCCCAGCACTGTGCTCGGTCTGTGCATGCACTCACTCATTTCTCTCTCTCCGGTAAAGATGAGCACTTAGCTACATCTCTCATCTCTCCGCTAATCCACACTCACAAGGATTAGAACAATAAAGGCAGGAAATCTGTCAAACCAGCTTTGCCCGCTCATCCTCGTGTTTGAACACTCCGTTGTTTTAACGAGGTTTCACTGTGGCTCTGAAATACGGGCCTTCTACGTAACAAACTCTGTGACCAATAGTAGAACCCGGTGTCGTTTTCTGGGTTTGGGACACTAGCAGCCCCAAAATGTTCTGATGTAGACTACATTACATAAAAATACTGTATTGTTCTTTAACATTCATTACCAAGCAATAAATACTTTGATCGAGCCTAACACGTAAATGATTCCAGTAAATTGAGGTCAGGATTTGTCCTCTTTAGAGGCTTTTGTCAATCAGAGGCCAGTAGACATAATTTTAGGGCTAACAGCACCATCTAGTGGTGAAGAGAGCATCCTAAAATTTGTACTGTACTAGTTGCAAAAAAAAATGCTCCCCTGAAATATCAAACTATATGGCTACTCATGCCACAAAATGTGTTCACTAAATCAGTGTCCATTTTGATCATCCCTTAAAATACATTTCATTTGTAAGAGTAGGACCACCTTCACGAGAGATTCATTTCCACTGAGTGGTCTGAAAGAGATTTAGACATAAAACATATCAAAATGTTTTAGTCCGCTTAATTGTTTTCAAAGCATATTCTTCTTTATTTATTGAACGTTTTTTTTTGGTCTGTATCCTCTGTCATTGAAAACGCATTGAGCTGTACCTGATGTATGAAATGTGCTCTACAAACACAGACCAACACTACTATTTGCGATAGTATAATATTTGTTCACCACGGTTCTACTTACACTCCTCCAGACCCAGCTGGTAGGCCAGGTTCTGCAGTCCCTTGATCTTCTCCATCAGGTTGACTGTGGTCAGGCTGCCCAGTTCTAGAGAAAACAACATTACACCCGTCCATTAGAGAGAACACTCCACGCTTATTGTCTAGAAAATATCGAATGATTTAAAGCACATTCATAACACTTTCTCAAATCATATTTCTCTGATCTTTAATCTGGAATACTTCTTGTTAAAAAAAAAAACGATATTTAAAAATATCTGTTGCATCTTACAATAGGCATTACAGTACTAGCATGCTGCAAAAGCTTGAAAAGGTCAAGCGTTTGATAACTTCCAAATGTCACATATCATAAACTGCATATGTTGATACAGGGCTATGAAGAAACGTGCAAGGAAATGTCATTCATGAATAGCTCAGGTATTTAGGCTTACAATAAAATGAAATGATCCTGTGAACTATGATGTTATGTGAGCCTATCCCATTCAAAACAATAGCCTAAGCCTACCTGTGCGGGGCAGGTCTGTTTCTGTCGTAGCAATGTGCATGTGACTTTTTTGGTATCTTATCTTATAAGCAGTTGAAAAGCAGAGCTGTAAATATGAATACAGGATATAGTGCAGTGCAGACATATCGCTCCTTCAGATCCCATGACTCCATACCTTTTAACATCTCAATGTCCTCGCTCTCCAACTCTGCCATCCACTTAGGAGGGGAATTATTGATTGGCTTTAAGACAAGAAAAGACAAGTGTGAACTCTTGTTGATCTTCTATATGGAGGACATCCTTTAAAAAGCTATTGACTCCCCATTATCAAACGTACATTCTTACAAGACGCTGCAAACTCTGCAACACCAGGCACTGTGGGAGAGGCAACAGGGTTTATAGGTCAGAGTAAACAACAATAAACAAAGTTCCAAAGAAAATCATGGACGGTATGGAGACAGTTTAACAAACCTAGCTCTGGCCACAGGTCAGGTGAAGACCTATCCAGCTTCTCAAAGCTCAACAGGGAGGGTTCAAAGTCGTCACCTGGATAGACGGTTGACATAGAATGGCAAAGAACTTCAATGGATACACAACAATTGTCTTTAACCAAAAATATCAGCAGCAACGCATGTCAGGTTGGGAGCATTTGTTTAGTTCATGTATGAAAGATCAGGCCAGGGGATATTATTAAGTTACTATAACGTTACAACAAATTCCAATTAATTGATCATGTAATGTTTTCTCCAATCCAAGCTGATAAACAGCGACTGTTGTTTGCTGATGAAATTCTGCCTTGCTTATGTGTAACCAAAGATAGACATGTTTACTCTTGTTGACGTTACTAATACAAACGACGTTGCCTACGTAGTTAGCCCTGTGTTAACTAATTGAAATAGCTAAACATTTAAATGATTACACCAACTGAGTGGGTTTTCGATCCACAAATCACACAAGAGCACAGCTACAACTTTGACTCGGTACTATTGACTGATGGTGTGGCCATAACTCAAGGGATTGGTCGACTTGATTGTGTTATCGAGCTTGTTTATGTGTAAACCTTCCAAAACATACTGACTACGTTACACAGCCTGGCTAGACAAAACAGTTGCTACTGTGAGCCTCAGACAAGGAGAATGACGAATGTAAATATTAACAATAAAATACTCATACTTGTATGTCATTTGCTCAAACTATTCTCTCTTAGTCAAAGCCAAAAATAGGATCAGTTTTATAACTCTAACAATGTCAAAATGTCATTTTATACACTGCATAGCGGGGAACGGAATTAGAATTTACCTCCATTTGGAGACGCCATCTTCAGAGATGGACATGTGATCAATCACAGCCAATGGGAAGCGCATCACCAGAGTGTAGTACAGTATACTGCCAGCAGGTGTCGGATTTAAACAGCTCTACATTTAATCTGTCTTGGTTTTTTAACTGTTTGGTCACTAAAGTTTCCTATCACAATCCTACATATAATGTTATGTATTTATGCACGAGCCATATGTAAACATGTTTTAGATATCTAAAGCCAGAAGTGTACACAATTAAGTAAAGTAGACCACAAGCAGCAATAGCATTATTTAACTTTATTATGGAGACATTTACAATGTAGTGAGGTTCAGTTGGGGTAGTAACAATTGATAACCATTCAAAATGTAATACCATAATTTTAAAGTGACCTAAACAGGTTATTGTAGTTTGAAGTTTCACTGGACCCTTTCAGGCACTTGGCTTAATATTGCAACATAAATACTTGTTAAGGCAGTTCAGTCATAAAATTATCTCACAATACAAAATTTCACCTTTTATTCGAAGGCTGTCTGCACCTAACATTGCACAACACTCCCACCCACATCCAAGTTTCACGTCTTTCTCTTCATAAAACATTCAGTACATTTCACAAACTAAACACACACTGGAATAGACAAATAAAATCCGGTAAAATACTTTCAAAAACTAAACTGTTAGTTTTGTACACTATGAAAATATCTTGTTGTACTATAAATACAAGATTATTGTGTGAGAAACATGTCTGAAAAAAGGTCCCTCATATATAAAATACTTTGATACATTAAGACTGGTCTATGGCTGAGTTTGAACTGTCTAAACCCCCTCCTACCCATATAACTTGTCTTTGATCTTGCCAGTAAAACTTTGTGTCGGATGTTACGGAAAGAAACCAGAAAAGAGATAAGGTGATATGAATGCAGGCTTCTCCATTACGTTACGATTTCCCAATTACAACCTTGTGTAGTTCAGGAAGCAGCTCAATTATCATGTGATGGATAAGCCAAATTGGTGAATTGGACTAGAACTCCCATGATTCCATCCACCGAAGACCTGCCATGGTGCTGGTGGGCTCGTGCGCCAGAGGGCCCCTCATGCCATAGGAGAGGGGGTGAAACAGGTAGAAGCTGGTGGAAAAATGATAACCAATATGAGATAATGTCGAAGTGTGGAAGTTGTGGTTTTGGAGGGTTAAGATCAGCATACATCCTGATATGCAGCCAGGAAGAGCAACCGGTGCATAAGACTTCAGCTGTTTTATCAATACAAACGTCATTGGTGTTTCCGAGAAATTACCCCATTTAGAAAAGCATTACAACGACGTGGATTCAAAATAACCTATTTGAAATGATTACCAATCGGACGCAATACAAGTCACAGAACTTTTGAAGTTTAAAGAAGAAAGTTATAGTGAATCAGCTTGCCTGTAAAGGATGCTGAAGACCAGCACCACCTGACCACCTCTGAGCAGCCAATGGGAACACAGAGAACGGAACAACAGGTCAGCACTTTGCAAGAGCGTGTCCAATGTAATACCTGAGAAAGACAGATACATATCAACGAAATATTCAACGACATACCAGAATACCACAGTAAAAACATAAAAAGTAAATGTTTTACTAAATGTATTTAAAAAATGGCCCCAATAGTGAACAGCCTTACAAGTAGGGGTTGGCATGCCCATAGTGATTAGATTACCTAGCTGCAAGGAGCTAGAAGTATGCTATTACTAAGGAGAAAACCTGTTATTCATGGCGCTAGTAGGGATTAGTTTACAGTACCTGTTATCATGGTGAAAGCCTAGCACTGATTAATCTACCTATTATCGTAGTGCTATTATCTTATTGTATCTGTTAGTATTGTGCTAGTAGTGATTAGCTTATATGTTATCACGGTGCTAGCAGTGATTAGCTTACCTGTTAGCATTGTGTTGAAAAGCATGGCTGGGAAGTAGTGATGGTAATAGAGGATGCGCCCCATTGTGTAGAAAGGAGCGTAGTGAAGGAACCAGCCCAACAGTAGCAACCCGCCTCCGTCCAACAGCACCCAGCACTGCTCTACAACACACACACACACACACACACACACACACACACACACACACACACACACACACACACACACACACACACAAAATAGTGGCATTGGCCTAGAATGATTATATAGACCGATAAAGTATCAACTGTCACATGCTGGTTATGTACTGTATTTGTCCGTATTTGAAATATATTAGGGTCTGCCCCTGTCGTGTACCTTTACCATAGATTATATATTTCACTTTTTATACAGACATTGTTTTAAAATACATTGAATTTGAATTGTATTGACTTCACATTCCGTTTCTGACGGCACTAATCTCCACCCATACACATCCCTCCGCAGGCTAACATTAGCATGGCCTAGGAAGGGATTGCTCCTCTACCTGTCCTCTTATGGTCCAGCGGAATGTTCCTCTGTAGAGCCAGACAAGCCCCTGCTACCATGACGATGTACAGCCCCAGACTGAACAGGTTCAGCCACCACACCACCTGAGGGACACACATAACAGATAGAATACAAAGAGAAAGCCTAAAGCAGAATAAATAAAGCTCTATTTTCCATCCAAGATAACTTATTATTATTAAATAAATATAAATAAAATGAAAAATAAAACAGATTTAAAGTAATTCTTTTCCCACAACATTTTGATTCACGTGCCACTTTCCACAATGGGTAATCATTGTTGATATCATTGATTATCCATGAAGGGTTTCCCTCAGAAACACTTGAGTACTAATGAAAGATTTAATTGCATCCTGAAACAACACCCTGAAAGTTGCCAAAACTATAAAACTATAGGAAAACAATACAAAAAATGTGCCTCACAGCTCAAAGTCAAACATTAATACTTAAAAGGATGGACGAATGGCCCAAATGTAGTTACAGCTGATGTAGGACCAAGAAAAAACAGGTTTTCCTACCGGGTTACCTAGCAGATAAACGCGATACTCCGTGTCATTCACACCAGAAAACTTCAGGCCCTGGACATTGAAAAACAAGCAAAAACAACTTCTAATTAAAAACTATAAGTACAGAATCATTATGCTATAATTCAAATGCTTTCTAGTTTTTAGGCATTCATTAAAGTTCATTGCACCTGATAGTTGATGGGCCAGTGCCAAGGTTTGGAGTTCATCTCAGTGTCTTTGGGTTTCAGTCCGCTGTTACCCTGTGGAGGACCAACACTCGAGATTAAATATAAAACTATAACAGTTTTTAAAAACGTGGTTATTATAAGTGTTGAGGCCGCTATTCTGGTAGTGATTGATTTTTAAGAGCAAATCATTCTTTACCCTGATCATGACGATGTGAGACTCCAGCAAGATCTCCAAGAAATGAGGCTTTAAAACGGACAAACTGATGTTGGGCACTTGACGCACACACAACCACAACGACAAAACAAGAAAAAGAGCACATTTAGCTAAATGTTGTATGCTGGTGCAATTTGGTATTTTTCAGAAATAATTGTAAATGAGAATCAAATGCTATATTATAAAAAGAAATAACTGAAATAATCGGAAGGACTACTTTTATAATTACACATATAGAGTAATGGGAAGGGATGGGAGTGTCATACACTGGGGATTGATGTGATCTTCAATGTTCCATTGAGAGTTAGGAGTCTCCTTCAGGTATGGACTACATGTCACTTCGACCTGCTCCCAGCCCCTGTGCGTGCGCACACACACACACGCACACGCACACGCACAGATAAAACAACCTCGTCCATTTATTCAATCAGATAAAACATTGATGTTTCTGTTGGAAAATGTGTCGATAGTTTCTCACCACTTGGGCAGAGTCTTGCCCGAGGAGTAGAGTACGCAGCCGGTAGCTCTGTGCAGGAGGCGCACTTTACTGCGTAACACCTTAACCAGGTCTCCTTTCCGACCTCCACACACCTCCACCTGCCAGATGTCATTGGGGTCGCCTGTTCCGTTCTAACAAAATGGAGCAGATGTTAGAGGTAGGACACTTACCACCAAAACACCAGAATGCACGTCTAACGTATGATGTCTTCAAATACATCCCTGAATCTTTCAGCAATTTCTGCTTCCGATGTCTCTTCAACAGTATTACTCTGATGACTCACAATGCCATAACCTGTGACCTGGAAGTGTTTCTTGGTGAGCGGCGCCTCGTGGAGGTGACTGTGAAGGTTCCGGGAGGTCCTAAAAAAAAAAAAGATGGAGAAAGTTGAATCCATGAACATTTAGTACATCAAGGGAATGTGAAGTTCTGGAAAGAGGAACAGTCATGTGTATAATTTTTCACCACTGCTACAGACAGTCAGGATAGGAAAAATAATAAGGTTGGTTGCCATCATAAGAGAAATGTTGTTTCATAGGGGACCTAAGTTAAGGTTAGGCGTGGGCTTATGAAAACCTTTGGGTGGAAAGAAAAGTAGCTTTGCATTTTTCTCAGATACTGTGTGTTGACAGAACGATGATGACTTACTCCTTATGCTCCAGTCTGATGTAGTCGCCATGGTGAACAAGATCAGAGGCCCCGGAATGTGCTAGACAACACAAAACAAAAAATAATAACACGATAACAGTGTTCATTACACTGTAATTACTGGCTCATTCATACGTTGAGAATATCAAGACTGTCCTTTTTTATAGTATTAGATTACATGCAATATCTTGTATTCCATTTATTGCATTATCCGCTCTTAATGGAAAACACTTTGTATTTTTGTTTTTGAAAGGTGCCATATGAATAATATTATTATCATGATTAGTGTTCCTCTCACCCTGGCTGTCTCCCTCCGGTCTGTGGACCTGCCACAGATTATTGTAGTCTTTATGGAGGTACGCTGTCACCTGCACAAAACAACACAAATGGGACAGTTACACCAGGGTAGATTCTACTAGGTCAGCCATCTTTAAGCCTCTTTGAGCACTACAGTGAACTATTATCTACCATCTTCTCCAAACCTTAAGCACAACATATTTGTTTTCGGAGGATATGAGAACAAATGAACGCTCAGAAAAATCGCAATGCAAACATGTCAGCAATGGCCCTGTTTGTTTCTAACAACCAATGATCAAAACAAGTCTGTGGACTTGCCACCTCGGGTAGAAATGACCAGCCCAGAATCTCCTAGTAGTCAATCCTATCCGCTTTGCCTGTTATTTCCGGTCGGAGTTGACCGGTTGAACCCGGTACGATCGGCCGTACCATCGTTTCTCCAGACTGTAATGTACCTGCTGCTGCTTGGCCCCCACCCCCTCTGGGTAGAGGTGCCAGTGGGAATGCAAGTAGCCCCCCGCGATCCGCAGGTTCTTCACCGTGATGCTGGAGCCGTATGCCAGGTCTGTCGGGTAAAGGAAACGCGCGCGCGCGCGCACACACACACACACACACACACACACACACACACACACACACACACACACACACACACACACACACACACACACACACACACACACACACACACACACACACAGAGATAACGCACTGTCATGAGGTCTGATGTTTCACCATTGACATTTTGTTCCCCACTTATTTTAATGTGGCAAACTTTCGTTTTGGCCTTTCATAAAGAAAGATGTTTGAGGTGAAAACTTAAGAGTGAGAGAGCCCAACACAAAATATCCTCAGTTTGTTTGAAAGCTGAACCCACACTCTGGCATGGAGGCATTATGGAGGTTGTTTCCATGGAGACGGGACTGGAATGCTGAACTGAAGAAACCATCACCTGGACCACTGGAAAGAAACATGAACCACTATGAGAAAAAGGAAGGCAAAACGGTGGTCCAAAACTATCCAAACATTTGGTAACAAAGAATTCAGAGCAAATAGTCACGGACTGAGAGAACCTACAGGCATTCAAGAGTCTCTGCTTAAAAACACAAACAAAAGCACCCACCTTTTGTTGAGGACCACAAAGTGGATGGCAAAGACTGTAACATAGAGGAAGAGAGGGAGCAGGATGAGGCCGAAGACCCTGGCCAGCAGGTGCTTCCCAATGTCCATCTAACACAGTCGCATAGAAAGAGTAAGTGAGAGAGAGAAAGGGAGAAAGAGAGAGTGAGAAGCGGAGAGATGGGGTACAGAGATTTAAAGTGAGATAGAAAGCCAGGAAGAATGTCTAAGCTATTTTCCTCACTGTCATAAAACACACACATCCTCATGCCCACACCAGAACCACAATATGACATCCTTCATCATTCAAAGATCAAGGTTAATAAACATCAAATGTGGGAAATTCTTCTGTATGCGCAGGATTGTAATTTACCAGTGAGAGACGTAGGTCCCCCAGGAGCCTCCAGAGATCCCTGGCAGTGTTGACTCCCACCAGCAGGATAACAAACAACCCCACAAACTTCACCCCCAGAGCCCCGGCCAGGTTCACCCCCGTCAGTACCAGCCACAACCACCAGGGGGTGCTGAAGGGCCTGGTTGACAAAAGAAAAGAAGAACTAGCGTATGCATTAGACCTTCCATGATTGGGGGTGCTGAAGAAGTATGATTGAACTTGGCCAGTATCTATCAAGTCTTTTAGTGCCTGAGTGCTGGCCTAGGACTATTGGCCTGGCCATTTGCACTCCAGCTTAACAACCCTCGTAAACTAGCATTATGAGAATCGGCTATGTCAGTAGAAACCTAACACCCCTGGCCAACTTGAACTGGGTTAGAGTTCAGCACCTAGTCAACCATGGCTTTTACCCAGGTGTTAAAACAATATGGAGTTGTTTTATTAAACTGGGGTCTGTGTCCTACCTGTATCTCTGAAGGTTAAACTTGACCATGCTGAGCACAGCACCCATGATGAAGAACATGAGGATAGGGTCCAACAGGATGTACTGAGAGATAGTGATGCAGCCGGTGTCTGATACAGGAGAATAGAGGATCAATAGAGAAAACAGGAGAAGGAAACACCAAATGGATTTTAAAGATGTGGATAGGCTGGCCTATTAAATATCTGTGGTCAGGTGGGAAATTAAGATACAAACAGGTGAAACGAAAGGGGATCCACACATACACATAAATGAATGATCATGGAATATTTCTCTAGTAGGTACTGCAGTATACGGGGAAGTCCAAAATGTTAACATTAAATAACAGCTTATATTTTGTGACCATAGTTATTATAATTCCTTATTCATCATGGATTGCACTTGATATAGTGCTTTTCTAGACACCCAAAGCACTTCCCCCTATAGGGGGAGACTCAGAGTTAATTTGCCAATGTGTAGCACCCACCTGGTTATATATGGTGATATGAGTGTCTATTTATCATACATAAGGTGTTCATAAGGTGCTCACCAAAGACCAGCAGCAGGGCTGTAATGAGAGCAGCGCTCTGGGACTGGGACAGCTCCAACACTGTGAGGTAGGCAAACACTGGCAGACAGGACCCCAAGGAAGCACAGAACTGGACAGGGGAGACGCACCACACTTATCATTTATTTACATACAGTAGCAGAGTAAGACATATTTAATACTTCCCGTTTGCTGCGACTACTGTAAATACTCATGTATGCTTGTGAATCAAACGTGTGCCATTATGAATGTGCTTTATCGTATCGAGGGCCAAATTGGTAAAGACTATTGGGACTTAATTAGGAAAAGTACACCTGTTTAAGACCAGTGTGAAAAAATCAAGGACCAATATGGACCCATGTAAGACCAACCTGGACATGCTAAAGAATTACAAATGTAGAATAATAAGGTATAAGCAATGAACTTTTGGCACCTACTCCTCTCATCCCCCAGTAGCTGGTCTGCTCGTATCGATCTCCTGGCTTGATGAAGGGGAAGGTCCCATTGTAGCCCGTCATATAGCCTGCTAAACCAATCAGCATCTGGAAGACAAGGAAATAATCTCTTGTGTTAGGCATTGACACTCGGATTTTGGCCATGTAAGAGAGGTAACTCAAGGCAAGTTCATGCATGGTATCACTTGGTAGGTGTTTGTGTGAGGTTTTTAACATGGTAGAATTGAAAAAGTACCGAACAATACTTTCACTGCAGCAATGTTACGTGGTGGGCTTACTTTTCCGAGAGGAGGGTGGACGTCGAAGAAGAACGTTCTGTTGATATAGTAGCTCCCCATTTTGCCAAAGTGTGTCTCATCCCAGCTAAAAACAGATGGCAGGTAAGAACACTTTGTTGCGCGCACACACGCACACACACATTATACTGTAACTGTGCTGTCTGTACGGGAATGTCACTCACCATACATGAGGAGGCTCCATAATCTTGTAGAAGCGGGTGGAGATTGATAGCGCCACCACTAGGAGAAGGTGCCCTTTACTATGTTTCTGACCGTGTGGTGGGGTACCTCTATTAGACTGTGCGTCGTTAGATGTCCCGTTAGAAGAATGCTCTCCATCATCATCTCCATCCTCGTCATCATCATCTACTTCAGTGCTCTTCTTGTTAGATGTAATCTGTCGTGACGACACCACTGCGGGGCCTTGAGTCTTCTCTGTGCACTTCAAGACCCTCCGGTTTCTTACTGTTGACGCCTCTTCTGCGTTTTTGCATTGTGCAATGCGATCCTCCTTTGCCATTAGCTAGTTATAATAACAGGAGCAAAGTCCGTCTAGTATGCTGGTCTCCTCGTCCTTCACAAACTGAGGTGTTGTATTAAGGTTGAATACTATCTAATACAGGACGAGTAGCCAGCAGCCACCACCAGCCGTGTTAAATAGAAACGAATTTGATCATTGATTAAAGAATGCATGGATAGATGCTGTCACTACTAACGTTAAGCAGCAGTGATGACAGTATTTTATATTGTGCTCCGACTTGCAGCTGTCAGCTTGTAACGTTACACTGAAAATCATGCAACACAGATGTTTACGAAAGCACTGAAGCTCTGTCCAGCAGCTAAACACATCCTATGTATGAAGTTGATTGATTCGTTAAAATATTTGTTGTTTAAACAGACATATATTCGAAATAAACTACTTAGCCGACGGCAAGCTACTAACCTGCCATGCAGTCATGCTTACGGCTTTTTTCAGTACATGCTACGTTCCAGTTTAGAACCAGATTAGACCAAAAACCAAAAACTCCACTGATTGAGTGAGATTAGACCGGATTTTCTATTACAAGATCTAGTATAAAAACAAGCGAACGAGAAGTAAACTTTGTATGCCCCGAATTGGTTGCTGGTATGTGTAGTCATATTGTATCAACGTGTGAAAGAAAAACAATTGAATGTGCACTCAAATTCCCAGCATGCAACTGATAACTAGGATTGACCAATCAGAGCATTTGTGGACATCGAAAAAACGCCCTCTGAGAAGCCACGAGAGGGCGACATAGTCCAAGAAATTCAAAGCCTCTGGGTCACGACTGTGTAGTTTAGACATTCGTGACCCATATGCTTGCTTCTAAACTATGGCTACTTGTATAGCCATGAAGCTAATTTATTCAATTTAATATACTGATAAATAATAATTATGATGATGCGATTTATTTAGAGCGATTTTCTAAAACCCAAAGACGCTTTGCATGGTCAACAACAAACATGGCAACACACATGATGACACAAAAAGGGAGATGGACAATAGAGAAATAAAGTACACCAGATCCATTTAGATATTTTGGTATTTTTATTTCGATGACTGGTAGTGATTACAGTCTGGAGGTAAACAAAAGTAATGAAATGTATTGTCATTGACCACAGTAAACAAAACAATGTTACAAGTTATTTAACCTTGAATCTAAAATCCTCTATGTTACCTTTTTCTCTAAGTATATGTCTGTGTAAACCACTATGTGAAGTTATGTATTGAACAACTGTAACTTTCAAAATATTTGTATTTTGTGTATGTCTTGAAATGCAGAAATAGGGCATAGCACTTTCTCTAGACATGTTCTCCATGTTTGCATGCTTGACAAAATAACTGTGAGGACAAAGTTCAGTCTTTTGACAGTTGAGGCACCTGTGTACTGCTTTTTTTGAAAGATTAAACATCTATGAATTCCTCACAAGTCACAGTGTTGGGCGGCAAAGTTGAAAAAATTTAATCTGGTACTGGCAATCCTGCAAATCTGAATTTGTAATCCCAAAAAAGACAGAAGCGAATAGCAAAACCTTTTCAAATTAATTTGGGTTGAGTACTTCATTTTAGTAATCAAAGTATGTAATTTAGATTACTTGTAATATGTTACTTCCCAACACAGCTACTTCATCTATGCATGTCCCTTGTACATATTATGATATCCCATTGAAAAATATGGAAAGGCACAAAATGCAGGCCTTTCAATTTAGGCACTCATTGGTTCTGAAGTAAAAGTATTTGCTTGTCTCGGTATTGAACATGTATACGATTAAAGGTGAGCACACAGTCTGACGGTAATTTCCATATTCAAATCTTTTGTCCTTAAAATTAAAAGAATTCCATCTGATACATTTTATTGAAAAGCCATTAATGAGAGGCGGATTGGATATAGCTGTGAGTGGATAAGTATGTGTGGTATGAAGGTTATAGCCACTAAAACCAACGGTAATTGACCTTAATGCGCAACATGTCTGAACACCGATGGAACCTTAAAACTTCAAGGTCAAAACATTCTAAAATTACATCTCAATGTCTGCTCCACAGGGCAGAATACACATATGTCCTCCGTTACAGTGTAAAGCACTTTCCTCTTACATTAAAAAAGAGAGATATGTTTCAAAACATTTGTACACAAATATATAAATCTACATAGCTATAATGATGATTTTTTTTTCTTTTTTTATATTTTTGTCAAACAAAATATTGGCAGTACTATACGCCTTATCAGAATATGTAACAAAAATAATACACAGTACTAGATCTGTACAAAGTATCCTGACCCTCGAAACCAATCAGAGAAGCACAAGCGGGAACGTCATGACAAAATGAGACCTGCAGGGCCAATGGGAATGCAGTTCGACACTAGTCCCACCCCACCCCAGTTTACCAGTGACAGGGTGCACATCAATGAAGTGACAATACCGTGTAAGGAATAAAATAAAATAAAAGGGTTGACATCCAAAATAACAGGGGAGAGGTTGATGGTTATTTACCTAAGGGAACTTCTACAAACCTAACACAACGATTCATCACGTACATTTACAGTCGTCCCGCTTTCAATGGCTTACCTGAAACACTCGGAGGATAGTGTGGCTGTTCCGGATACGTAACTGCAATTCTCTGTTCAGATAAACCCTGCTATGCGGTTGATATTCATGCTAAACCCCCTGTTCAGACATCGAGAAATGGGCTTGCCAACCTGCAACCTACTCAGTCTGTGAACTAGAATGACAGGTCTTAGCTTGGGGCGTTTTGCGGCTGCTGGCCGAGAAGACGCCAGTGGTTCTCTCACAAGGGTAGCTGACAGTACATGGGTCTTGTCAAGATGCTAAGATTGGTGCACCCAAAACAATCCTTAAGAGTGGTGGATCCATGGAAGGCTTTCTTGAAAACCTTGACCACTTAAGAATTTTCTGGAGCTTCAGATCACTCTAAAAACACTCATAGGGCAGTCTGTTAAGGCCAATGTCTAATACAAACATACAGTGATTATAATTGGCATGGCCACTGCAGCAAAGTGGGTTCAAAACACTGTAATTCCATTCAGTTCAAGTGGGACTGTAAGGCTGTAAGGTGACTTACTGGTTTAACATTTTAACAATCCTTTTCTTAACTTTGTCCGAATGCATTCCTCAGTAGCTCAGTGATGGTTGTTGTAATTTGGCACAGGCAATCCTGCAAATATGAATTTGGAATAAATGTGACTGTGATCATATTAAACAACGTAAAAATAAAAGGCTTGGGCTGATTAAAAGTACTTCATTTTAGTTATCACTATCCAGATTACTTGTAATCTGTTTCCATGACACCCCCTCGACTGGAGGTCAATTGGTTGGCCAAAAGACGCTAGTAACCAATCGGTTAGTCCTCTGAAATAACTCAGTTCCTTCTTAGTTTGAGGCCAACCATGTCAATACAATAAATAATACAACAAAACATAAACAAAAAATGGGCTATTGGAGGAGGGGATTATGTGGGAGAAAAATCTGCATATGGATCTGCCATGGTTTACTCAACACAAAACATCTGTTTTCATTGAATCCCTTTCAGGCAAAAAATGCAAGTTCTAAATCTCATGTAATACATTCACTGCACAGCTCCCGGTCCCCTCGTGTGAATAACAATAAGTACATACATTATCGTGTACTGTGTCATCGTGTGTGTGCTGTTTGAGATTGAGTGTGTGTACGTGTGTGTGTGTTAATGAGAGTGTGTGTTGGGGTACGTTGAGGTTGTGAGTGGACGTTTCAGCGCTTCTGCTTGGAGTTCTAGTGCCAGGAAGAGGATGAGGAAGAGGAGGTGTGGGGGTTGTGGGGGGGTAAATGCAAAGGGTGAAGTGACGACCACTTCCTCCTTCCTCCTTCCTCGTCTCAGTTGCCCGTCTCCCTGGTGCCCACCAGCACCGGGATCTCTGGGATGCATTGGTTGGGTCTGGCGGAGGCCTGGAAGCCTGGTAGGCAGGTGCACTTGTAGGACCCTTCGGTGTTGGCGCACAGTCCGTTCTGACACAAACCCACGGCGTCGCTGATGTCCTTGCACTCGTTGACGTCTGCGGGGGGAGAAAGGAGACCCGCGTAGTTACATGGCTGGCTGAGGGACGGCGATTTCACAGCCACACTTAGAACAGCTGCACAGACACACTGGCTACTGGGCTAAGACGTGCTTTGTTTCGAACGATTCACGTCTCCAAAATAATTTACAGTATACTCTCTTTCTCTCTCTCTCTCTCTCGCTCTCTCTCTCTCTCTCTCTTTATATGTCTCTCAATGTGTTTCACTCCTTCAGGCGGTCCCTTTATAATCGTCTTGGCATGTTCTCCTCTTTACTCTTTCTAAGACTGACCTCTCTCCCTCCGTCTCTTTCTCTCTCTCTCTCTCTCTCTCTCTCTCTCCCTCCGTCTCTTTCTCTCTCCCTCTCTGTTCCTCACAATGCATGTGTTACCCAATATCACAACCGCACAGTCGGAGACGTTTTTACAATCATCATCTTTCCCGTATTTCGGCATGCCGTCATGTTGCGAGTCGAGCCCTGATATGAAATGACCTCCGCACCAAACGTCACACCCCTCACATGCTCCTGCTTACGTTCGTGTATACATCGCGCAGAGTTCTCCTGCCATTCCTGGCCTTCGAGTGTTGTTCTTCGATATCCCCAAGTTAGGCACGCGAGGGCTGATTGTCATTTGCGCACCGTCAAACTCAAACGGCCTTTTAATGCTTGTGTCAATGTCAGATTTGATACAGCGGTATGTGAGTGTGTGTGTGTGTGTGTGTGTGTGTGTGTGTTTTGTGGTATTTCCATCCCCACGCCTGGAGGGGGTGAGGGCCTCCCTCCACGAGGATTTCGGAGCTGATTGTGACCATGGAGGGGATCTTTCTCCCAGGGTGCCATGGGAACGCCGCCTGGCGTCCTTGGGGCTGATGGCCGATCCCCTGCTTCGCCCCGTCACTCCTAATGCTCTGTTAACGGCGCGCTTTCTCTAGCTTTCTAACCAAACAAACAGTGAACGGTTAGAGGTTGTAAGATCCCCCCCCACCCCCCCACCCTCCATTACGCGATGCGGTTGAGCTGCAAGGCCTCCGGGTTGTTGGCAGTGTGGTCGGCGAGGGGAATTCAGACCAGAGGGGGAAACTATTTCACAGTGTTTAAGGGGCCTCGTTTGATCACTTCCCAATTGAAAATGAACCAAAGCAAGCTTGTGTGAAACCCCGAGTCTCCCCTCGTCGGTTTGAGCTTGGGGGGAAAGTTTTATGTTCAGTTGGTTCAAGGACAAATCACTGGAGGAATGGATCAGGGTGATCTTCTTCTTCTGTCGTTTAACCTACTCCCAGTCTCCCCGTTATTTTTCAAAATACGATTAAATGATCGCTATGTTTACAAAATTATGTCATCTGGAACCTAACAGAGAATCATTTTGCCAAGGGTGGTCTGCTATGAGAAAGAAAGTTGTCGATAATTGATAATGAATTTATATACAGATGCAAGGCTGCACAGATTAAAGCCGGTTATTTGAATTCTCTGTTCTCTGGTTTGTTTTCCTACCTAAGTCAGACATCTTGGTGAGGTCAAAAGGGAACTTATCTATGCAGGCCATCTTGGTGAGGTCAAAGAGGGAACCTACCTACGCAGGCCATCTTGGTGAGGTCAAAGGGGGAACCTACCTACGCAGGCCATCTTGGTGAGGTCAAAGAGCAAACCTACCTATGCAGGCCATCTTGGTGAGGTCAAAGGGGGAACCTACCTACGCAGGCCATCTTGGTGAGGTCAAAGGGGGAACCTACCTACGCAGGCCATCTTGGTGAGGTCCAGCTCATATCCGTCAAAGCAGTCACAGGTGTATCCTTCCCTGACCCTGACGCAGCGTCCGTTCTCACAGCCGTTAAGGATGCCACACTCCTCTGCTCTCAGGCCCTCGAAGCCCTCGGAGCGATCTGATTCGACACAGAAACAATATCACACCAAATATTTATTAAAGTAATGACGGTACTGTAATGAGTTAGTTTGGGCACTAGAGGCGCCATCAAAACACTTTGCATAATTTTGCATCTTAGAATGAAGGAAGGCACGTGTTAGTTTGTTAACTAGACCCCAATTGTCGACTCAATGCACGGGTCATTAAATTAGCATTCTATTGAATGATTAATGATCATCGAGTCATCGAGCCAAAAACAAAAGTGTACTCAAAAAAGTCCTTCAAAAACAGAGATGGCACAGAATCACTTCCCACTACAGGCAATGCTCCTAACAAACACTAACTACCTATTCCCACGAAGTTACATTTATTTCACAGCCTTAATTAACGTCGTGTTATATTGTGTTTCTGTGTTTGTGGCGTTACGGCGCGCATTTAGTTAGATCTATTAAAAAACCTTAAAAACGTTGTATTATGCTGTGTTTCTGTGTTTGTGGGGTTAACGGCATGCAGCCAGCCAGCTAGCTACCCACCGCTGTAGGGCCGGAGCGGGCGAGGCTGGGACTCCCGGGGGCGATGGACAGGGACCCGTGCGGGCGGCAGGGCGGGTTCCCTGGGGCCGTAGTAGTTGCCGTTGGCCGCGTCCGTGAAGAGGGGGACGCTCTGCGGCGCCTCGGGGAGGTAGTAGGCCCCCCCGGGGAGGGGGCCACCGTAGTTGTCCCAGTCGGAGGGGAGGAAGGGGCCATCGGGGCCGTACTCGTAACCCGGACGCTCCCGGAGGCTGTCGGAGCCTCCCGCTCCCCTGGGCAGGTTGCACATGGCGGCGTAGTCATCTGAACACACACGCACACACACACACACACACACACACACACACACACACACACATACACATAAGCATGCATGGGACGCAGACACACACCAGGGTGATAGACCCAACCATAAACCAGGACACACACAACACAAACGCAGAATAATATTGATCGAAGTACGCCACAAATGTCTGCCACCCAGCAAAAGAGCCTCAAAGCCACTCTCCCAACTCACAGCTCAAATGTTCCCCTCAACCCCAACCCCGGACCCCCCCCCATGACAAAATGTGTGTTGATAACCAAACAAACCCCCACTTAGATGGCCCCTGAATGTGTTTTTTAAGGGGCGGGTGATGGTGCCTGGCAGCACTGACCAGAGTCCCTCATGGGGCAGAAGGCACAGTGCTGGCTCCAGGCCACACCGTGCAGACAGCAGCACTCCGTGTAGGTGGTCCTGTGGCCCAGCAGTGGCCGGCTACACACCGACTCCTCCACCAGGGTCTGCCAGCAGATGTCCAGATGGATGTCTTCCTCCTCGGGACCTAAGCTCTCTGAAGAGGGGGAGAGAGGGAGGGATGACAAGGGGGGGGGGGTGAAAAAGAGAGATGAACAGAGTGATAGATGGACGAAGGGATGGCTGGCTGGAGGGAGTTGAGAAAGTGTGTGTGTGTGTGTGTGTGTGTGTGTTTGTGTGAGTGTGAGTGTGAGTGTGAGTGTGAGTGTGAGTGTGAGTGTGAGTGTGAGTGTGAGTGTGAGTGTGAGTGTGAGTGTGAGTGTGAGTGTGAGTGTGAGCGTGCGTGCGTGCGTCTCACCCTCGCTGGTGTTGAGGCCGACACAGCGTTGCCTCGTGCTGTCCAGCACCAGTGGAGGGCTGCAGAAACAGTTGAAGGATCCCGCCGTGTTCACACACACTCCGTCCACGCACGAGTCCTCCGTCTCACACTCGTCATAGTCTGCAACACACACGCACACCCACGTGCACGCACACACACACACACACACACACTCTCTCTCACACACACACACACACACACACACACACACTCTCTCACACACACACACACACACACACACACACACACACACACACTCTCTCACACACACACACACACACACACACACACACACACACAAACATATATAAGGCTTTCACAAAACAAAACACGGCACAGCTGTTGTGTATGAAAAAAAAACCTTCCAAAGAGCCACAGTGAGAGGACGATTTAAACATTCGCTGTGCAGTGTTTCAACAAAGGGATGGCCGTGGCACCGCTCCTCACCCACACACTGGAGGCGGACGTTGTCGTAGTAGTAGCCTGAGCGACAGTAGCAGGTGAAGGAGGAGAACAGGTTGGCGCAGCGGCCATTGCGGCAGATGTCCGGCGCAAACATGGCACACTCGTCCACATCTGGAGGTCCGGCGGGCGAGATCGGAGAGAAAGAGGAGGGTGAACGAGAGGCAGATCATTTGTAAATCCATACAAATAAAAAAAGAGTTGGTTTGAGCATAACTAAGTTGAGTCAAAGAGACACAGAGAGGAGAGACCATGACAGACAATGAATGAGAAAGAAAAAAGTACGTTTCAACGTAACTCAGTTAACCGGCCAGCGTGCTAAAACTTCCAGGGGTGATTTTGGCTTCAATCCCCTTCTTAGACAAACCACGGGCCCCACCCTCCTCCTCTTAGGTGAAAAAGCAACCACGGCAACTACAAAGTCGACGCCACCCCCACTTGTTGACCGCGGGCAGCAGACCGTTTGTGGGCAGTTCACTGAATAAGGGTCTGCACTCCGTACTGCCAGGGAAAACATGCGTGTTTGATTAGGTGGGTTTGGAGGCAGACAGGTAGCCCGCCAAGCGCTGCCAGAGCCAGGGCCGTTGAGGAGGTGTGATATTACCTCTCCCTTTAAACGCTCGCCTCGAGGTGGAAATTAAAAAAAATGAGAGGAGGACTGAAAACGGCAGTTTCCTCCGCGTCAAAGCTGAGTTATGAGTGCAAGGAAAACTGTGAAACCTCAGGTATATACGTCCACTTAGACACGGTAGCCAGCGGCTGAGGATGTGTGTGTGTGTTGAGGGGGTGGGGGTGGGGGTTGTGTGTGTGTGCTTGTGTTAGGCAGCGGGGATGTTTGAAGGGTGAGAAGTTCGAGAGAGGCCCCCAGCTATAAGGAAGGCAAAGGTGCTTACGGTACCCTTTGAGTTCATACCTACTTAATGAAAAATACAAATACAATGTTCAATACGTCAATAGGTAAGCAAGCCTTTCAGATGTGAGTGTATGCTGTATGTTGATGTGTGTGTGCGTGTGTGTGTGTGTGTGTGTGTGTGTGTGTGTGTGGTGTATTTACCTATGAAGCTCTGTTTGTCCAGGTTGTGTGCTGAGGCAGGGGGTCCAGGCAGCAATCCACTACCATGAGGACACAGACGATTATAGTCATCTAGAGAAACAGAACAGTGCTGTTAAGAGTCACCTAGAGAAAGAACAGTCCGGCTAAATACAAAGACTTTCTATGCAGACACACTGTTGGAAGATCCTCACAGTAGACTGATTACCACATAATACTTTAGTTTACACATTACGGTTACAGGACTTTTTTACCCCTGCAGATCAGTAGTCCCCACCCTGTCTGTTGTGGTGCACTAGATTGGCTGACATTGGTTGGTCTCAAACTAACTAACTACTGATCTACCTACTAACTCTTAAATCAAACACCCTTGGCTCAAGCTGAAACATAGGATTATTGTAATATTTTGTATTTATTTATTTATTGTTTTTTTCATTCCTCGCTGCATTCCTTCCATAATATTTTCCTTCCTTCCTTCCTTCCTTCCTTCCTTCCTTCCTTCCTTCCTTCCTTCCTTCCTTCCTTCCTTCCTTCCTTCCCTTTTATTCCCCCCCCCCCCCACCCCCTTCTTTTCTTCTCTACTTCCTACTACAAACTTTGACCGATCGAGATGGCCTTTTCAGAGGGAGCCACGGAGGGGGGCTATACCTCTCCCTGGGGAGGGACAGGCGTGGATCTCACAGTCATCCCCCCAGCCGGCCCCCACAGTGCAGCAGCACTCCTGCTTGGTGGTGTTCCGCGACAAGACGTTGTCGCAGAAGTTGGCGTCGTTCAGGTTATAGTAGCACTCCTTCCTCTCCACGGCCTCCTCTTCCTCCTCTTCCTCCCCTTCCCCCTCCTTGGTTGAGGGAGGCGCGCCGGGCGTGAGGGGCTTCGGTGTAGCATCAACTGGCAGATGAGGGGAAAAACAACAAAGGTTTTTAGAGGAAACCGAAGGACAGTTTGACTGTGATTTGCTGCACTGTTTCTTCTCGTTGGTATGTTGTGTGTTTCGGTGTTGGAACGCAGGGCTTCGCTCTCTCTCTCTATCGTCTCCATCTCTCCGTTACTTCATTCATCCCTGCCCTCCCTCACTCCGTCTCTTCCACCCCACCGTCTCTCCATCCTCCGCATGGTACCGCGGCTGTGCCGAGCCTTCGTATGCGTCCCCCACTACAGGCCTGGGCGGGGGCCATCCACCTGGCCAAGCAGCGCGGCTTAACTGAAGGGCAACACCGGCATGTGAGTCCCCACTGCGTCCCCTCTCACATGATTGGTTAGCGCACGTCCAAAGGCAAACGGCAGAATGCGCGGCGAAAACGTACACACAAGCATAGCCGGGGTTTTAAAAGCAGCGCTGGCAGAAGAACAACACACTCTCCCCCGCCGAGAGCACGGCGCTCCGTAGAGTCAACATTCTCCCTCACGGGTGCGCACACACCGGACACACACACACAAACACACACCTGCCCCCTGGCGGGCCACGGCGCGAAAAAAAAACAGGCGGTAATCGGAACCGCTCCCAATGGACGCCGGTTTGTTTCCGTCCAAAAATGTGAAAATAATGCGCTGTTTATACATGCACGTACGTCGCCCCCCCCCCCCCCCACCATGTGGATGCTGTGTTTAGCGGGGACCTGGCCCTGGTGTCCTCCTTGTCACCCTGTTGTTGGGACAAGGCACCACGGCTCATTACAGCGGGTTTAACTCGGCCTCCTGGCGAACCGGCGAGGGAGTTAAGACCCCCATAATGCCTCTGTGTGCGTTTGTCTTACCGAGTGAGCGGCACTGGCTGGTGCGAGGATCGAATTCCTCCTGGTCACTGGGGCAGATGCACAGGAAGCTGCCGTCGGCGTTCTCACACAGCGCCTGGCCGCACCGCGCCTCGCTCATCTCGCACTCGTTCACGTCTGCGGAGGGAGAACCAGAGATAAGCGGCTGCTAGGAGGGGAGGCTTTGTGCAATGTTTCTCTGTGTGTAAAGGTTTCATGTTTATGTATATATACTGAATATACTTGAATGGGAAAGTGTGTCCAAACTTTTGACTTGTACTGTATATCTATATCTATATCTATATCTATATCTATATATATATATATGATTTTAATTTGGTCTTAAATAACGTATTTCGCATCTATTTCCATATTTCTTACATGTACAGCACCTTGAAAATCTTTCTTTTTGGAAAGGCGATTTAAAATAAAGCATACATGACATGAAATGAGAGTATATCTCTTTCTAAAAGACACACACACACACACACACACACACACACGGAGGAAGTATCAGTAGCCAATAGCTGCGGGTCCATACCCACACACTGGGTGGCATCGTCTGGCGGGTTGGTGTATCCCTGGTAACAGTGGCAGCGGTAGCCTCCGTCCACGTTCTCACAGAAACCTAGACTCTCACAGAGAGTCTCGTTGGCACATTTGTCTACCTCGGAGTCTGAGGAGGGCAGCAGAGGTGAGATAAAAGCTTAGCCCCCGATGCCAACGTTTCACAATGACAAAGCAATACCTCGACTGGTATTTCGCCGTGACGTGATGCGAGCCAGTATTACCCGAAAGGACATCAAAAACCTTCCAAGATACATAACTACATCCATCCTATTGAATACCTCAATGCAGGCCATCACACATTTCATGTTATTGAATATATTAATGCTGACGACATATTATAGTCCAACACCATGCAAACACCGTAACATCTCATACAATAGGTAAAGTAGAATATGCACACAATAAATCTGTGTGTGTGTGTGTGTGTGTGTGTTTGTGGTGCTTGTATATGCCTGTGTGAATAGCAAAGTGTGTGTGTGTCCGTGTGTGGCCCACGAAAAAAAAGTGAACAGAACAGAACATCTGCAAGTCCCTTTCAGAGCCAGTGGGTCTTGGTGTTGTATCACCTCACCACCGTTCTCATTATTTTCTACAGTCAGGATACCTTCAGCGTGTGCCGAGCTCCAGAACGCTTTCAGCTCAGCAGCGTTACTAATCCGACCACAGCTGAACTCAGCCCACTGTTGTCCTTTGTAACAAAGTACTTCAGGTTTGAATACAGAGCTTATGAAACGGGAAAATATCTTTGTCAGTTTTTGAATCCCTTCTATAGTTGGGTCCCAAGAAGTGCGAACGCCATGACAATGGGAAAACAAACAAAAAAAAAAAACACGCAATTAAACATCCCACACACTCATACACAATAGGCATAGGCACACATTTATAGCTATACAAGTACACATCATATGCAGTATAATGCATCATCATCAACGTATGCTTAAACTAGCTTTTACGGCCAAAAGGTGCATAAAAAAAGATATTTGAATTGCTGGGGGAAAAAAGAGCTCTTGCACTCTGGAGAAAGGGGGAAGAGAGGAAGACAATTTGTTATGGTGAAAGTTGACTACGAAAACGCCTTCAAGTTCTCAGACATTTAGACAGCTAAAAAAAAAAAACATTAAATCCTGTACTTGGCTTAAGCACACACTTCTCCACAACATTCCTGGCAGTATTGAACTTTGCATGCTAATCAATGTAACAGCATATAAACCTATTTTGATATGCTTGACATCTCATGGAGAGACTTTGGCATCCTCAACCAAAATGTCGCAAGGAGAAAAATCGGAGCAGGCAGAGCGGATCGGGACCATCTCAGGGTCTTTTTTTTAAGATACTAAAAAAAGGGGCTTCAGAGGACAGGACCTGGCAACCCGTTGCCGCTCCTCTCATGCAAGGCAACAGATCATAAAACACGGCCTTAATGAAATGAGGGGAAATGGCCTCGTTATGTGTGTAGATGTCAATGCGTGGGGGAGAAAGAGTGGTAACAACGATCTACATAATACCAGACCCGCTATCCAACATGACATTTGTTAGCAATTTATTACACTGGTCTACATAATTTGGTATTTCTTGGCAGACTTCGTACGGAGCAGTGGCCAAACGTAGATATAGTTAGAGAGACCAGGCTGATTGTAATTGTTTAAAAAACAAACAGAGAGTATGATCCTACTTCAGTTGTATCTCAGGCGGTTGCCAGGTCTGCTTGGCCTGTCACTGGTTGATGTCAAGCTGCTTGTCCAGGGTAGGACAGATTTAGTCATGCCCGGTGACAGCAACGCTGTGACGCTCCAACTTTCTGTACCTTCCTCTTTTGCATAGCTTTTCTAGCCAGTCATAGTGGTTTGAGGTGTCGTGTTCTTATGTTTCTAATATCCTACTTCTCTCTGTGAGTCTATCTTTACTTATAGGGGTTCTGACCTATGGAACTTAAGGTTATTGAAATACTTCATGCCCGTTCCTACTTTTGCCCTTCCCTCAGAATTTATGCTAAATGGAAAACTAACAAGAATGAGTTTGTTGCTGCACTGTGAACCTCCCTTTGGAGTAAAGTAGTGTATATATATACACATATATATATATATATATATATATATATATATATATATATATATATATATATATATATATATATATATATATATATATATATATATAAATGTTCCAAAGGGTCATGAATTGTTTGTGTAGTGAACAGCAGAAACATATATTAGCCTGTTTCCTACTTCTGTGAGTATTACTTCAAAGTACAAAAAAAGATACAAAAAAAAAAGTCCACAAAAAAAGTCATATGCAGCAGAATTCTCCTTCTTTCTGCCTGGAGTTGTTTTGAAAAGGAAATACGGGGCAGTTTCATCAAAGTCTCCAGTTAGGGGACTGCATGTTGTGAGAGCTCTTTTGAACTATAAAAAAAGACTGGCTGATTCAGCACAAACTAATCAGCCAGGGAGGAAGAAACGAGCGGCGTTTAAACATTCTGCTTTAGTCGTCAGGTTTGGGGTCGTTAGGACGAATACCTTTACCTTTGCATTTATCTGAGAAACGCAGAAAAGCAGGCAGATTCATTGAGAGCGCAACGCAAAAGACATGTACATATTTTCCTGAAGTGCAATGAAGTCCCTGAGAACGCATAAATAATACGGTATCACATGAGGGAGGAACGAGGGTTGAGCCAGAGAAACCGCATCATTCATTTTGTTCACGGCTTGGAGGGGTGCCTGGCCTTTTTAGCCGTCTCCATCTTGGAGAGTCAGGATGGATAGGGGACCAGAGTAATGTCACTACTACTCCTGTCCCAACGTGACCTTTGGCAGAATACAAACAGGAAACAGGTCGATTATCAGGGTCGGACGTGAAAGAAGAACCTATACTTGGACCATTGATACCGATGCTGTATTCAGAAGAGCTCAGTCATACTTGCTGTTCTGTTATTATTAGATCCCGATCCTTTATTTCAGTCCATAACCCTGCATTTTCTCTGCTTCTTCACAGAACTGCACCGGTAAAAAAAAAAAAAGAGCAGGAATGACTAGGTAATTGTCGAAAAAATGCAAAACCCGAAACACTTTTAAACACAAAACGGCTTAGTGCCTGGTCAGAAAGCAGCACAACTCGACCACTGCTTTGCCAGACAAGGTGTGTTTTCACAAACTAGAACATGTGTAAATTAATAAATCAGGCATTCTCTCAGTCTGGAGAAAATCTATCCCAGCTGTGAGACATGTAATGTGATGTAACATTATGTAATTGAGGTGCTACTCCTTGCAGCAACCTGTGAAACAATCAGTGTCTTCCGCTAGCATTCAATCTGTCCAGAACGTGACAGAACAAATATGAAATACTCGAAATATATATGTGAAGGTAACTAGCTTCACTTAAATGGTCTTAATAGCATCGAAAGAGGAACCCTTTCTCTGTGTGAGCTAAAGTGGGTTTGGTATACCTACTTAGGTTTTAAAGTGAAGTTTGGGAGTTCTCTGAGGAAGAGAAGGGAGTCATGTAATATGATGTAATGCGTAAACTGAGGTGCCATTTCTCGCCAACATGTGTAGCTAGTTAGCTCACCGTGGCCGCTCTGCTCTCAAACCTCAAACATCAGAGAGAGGACAAGGCCTGCGTCCGCCCTGAAATTTTCTTTAATGATCTCGCCATGAGGTGTGTCCGACTGGGAAAGGACTGAAACTGTCAGAAAGACAGCCTTACTTAAACGGACCAATTACAATTGTACGTCCCGTAGCAGAGCTAGCGGGCTAATCAGGAAGCTAGCTTAATGACCTTTGAGAAACCATGCATAATGAATGACTGGATATTACAAGCCCTTGTCTGACGGGGGCAGGAAGTGATTACTTTTTTCCTTCTCTTTTACCCCATGTCGGCGTCACCATGGTTACCGCTGTGAGCTAAACTGTGAAATTGCTAAAATGAGTGTGTGTGTGTGTGTGTCTGAGCAAAAGAGGAAGAGAGAGAGGGGGGTGGGGGGGGGGGGGGTTAAATGTTCAGACAGTGGATACCGGGTGGAAAGAAGGGGTGAGGAGTTCAGTCTCAATGGGAGGTGCTGAGCTGACTGGGCCACGTCTTCAATTAGACTAACTTCCTTAATCGTCCAATCCGATCCCACTTCCTGGACATGGTCCAATGAGAAGGGTAAAATCACCTTCTACTGATCCATAACCTGGCTAACCTCTTGTGTATTGGGCCTAGGAAGTGAATGCGCGGTGGTGCTGATGAGATAGACAAGTGAAGGGAAAGTCTCTGTACCATGTGATTAATGCACAGAAAATAGCAGAATACCAAAGATCTGTGACCGCTGTGACTATTTTCTCACCCCTCATGTAACTAACCCAGCACATGTTAGACTAGCCAGACTGAGTGACCGTTAGCGCACCCTCACATAGCTTACTAACACACAGCACATTGTAGCCTAGCAATATTCTGTGACCGTTAGCTCATCCTCATGTTGCTAACTAACACACAGCACAGAGCAGGTTAGCCAAACTATGTGACCGCTAGCTCACCCTCACATAGCTAGCTAATAGGCAGCGCATTGTGGGCTAGCAGAACTCTATGACCGTTAGCTCATCCTCATGTAGATAACTAGCACCCAGCACAAATCAGACTAGCCAGGCTCAGTGACCGTTAGCTCACGTTCAAGTAGCTAACGAATACAATGCAAATTGCAGGCTAGCAAAACTTTATGATCGTTAGGTCATCCTCATGTAGCTAAATAATTCACACAAATAGCAGGCTAGCAGTGACCTGTGACTCATAGTTCACCCTAAACACTAATATTGTGTTTCCAAGGCAACCTCTAAGCTGGACATGAAGTATGTCATTTGTAAAAGAAAAGGCATATGAGGTATAGCCTCATAATTACAAATAGACTGTAAAATACACAGTCATTTCAAACATTAACACTGTGGGTCAAAATTGGTGTGATTTCCATTAAGCAACGAGTTACATTTTTTGCCAGAATTCCCTTGCTCCTGTCTTTCAGTTTAGTTACAGTTTCCAGCACTCATGCTGAATTCCTCCAGCTGTATAATTACTACTTTATAATATAATATAATATGGTGTATTAGTTACACGGTATATTTAAATGTGTATGTCATATTTTTAACTTATGGTATGTGGAGTTCAATGCCACTTTGGAATTGTACTGTGAATACCGTAGGTGCAAACTTTTGAAGTATGGATGGTTCCCATGGGAACTGAACGCCTTACTTGTGGTGATTTACAGCAAGAGCCACGCTTTAACAACCAAACAACACATGCCCGAGATGAGGAGAGCTGCCAGTTTACAGGGAAGTATGTGTCAGTTTTCAAGTTATTTTTCAGTTATTCTGACCACAGTTGACCCCTGTCATTACAGAGGTCAATTTATTTATTTGTTGTGTGCACGGTATGCCAGTCAGTGGAACCTTATAATCCTGATGAAGGCCGCCCCAGTCCGATTAGTCAGGCTGGCTGGGTGGGTGGAAAGAGGGTGACCACAAAAAAATACCCGGCCTTGGGCATGGCTGGTGAAAGTCAAAGCCACACTAGATTTATAACCGTGACGCTGTACAAAACGCCAGATCCAAAGGACCTTACCATTCTCTCTTTCTCTCACACACACACACGCATAAATGCAGTACAGTTCTAGCCCACGCACTGCATTTGAAACCCACCATGCGTGTACGTACACACATGTAGAGAAAACATACAGAGTTTTAACACATGCATTGCACTGAAACCCATACATGCATGCACGCACACCCACATTTATAGAAACAACATACTGAATAGATCTATCACACAGGGTGCCCTATAAACCACACGTGCTTGCACGCACACCCACATGAAAAGACAAAATATAGTTCTATGACATATATATATATATATATATATATATATATATATATATATATGCTCTAAAAACACACACACGTAGAAACAGCAACGATTCCCTACCAGAGCCAGACTTAGGCTGAGGTGAGCGTTCACACAGCTGGGGCCCACCGCTGCGCCCAGCCCCCCCCCCCCCCCCCCCCCCGTTTTACAGTAATTCCTTTTTCCCATTACGACCGCTCAACAAATGTGGTGGGGAGAGCCAAAGACAGCCGCCACCCCCATCAGAAGCCTGCGGAGCAAAAATAAAACAACGCCCCTCAGAGGAAACGCAAATTACACCGTCTGCCGTCCGACCTCGCCTTTGGTATTTCAGCTTTTTTTTTTTTTTTTACAAGAAGACCGAAGAAATGGCCCGGGACTTATGGAGGTGGGTCGACGAAGGGTTTCTTAGGGTGACGGCAGCATGGTGCAGAGGGACAAGCAGGGCTTTTGTGTAAGGAGCAGGAGTGGTGTGTGATGTAGGTGTGGATGGTGGGTGGGATGGATGAGGGGAGTGGGTGGGAAGGGGGGGTGCATGAGGGAATCCGTCCATCAATCCTGTGTCCACATGTAAAGCAGAGAGGGTCGATGGGAATTCAGACTTCCTCAGTGTGTGTGTGTGTGCAAAAATATGTATTTACGTACGTATGTTTATGTACATGTAAACATGTACATACATTTTCTGTATATAAGCATGTTTATGCTCAGCTACATACATGTCTGTATGAATGTGTGTATGTTTGTGCAGTATGTTTGTATGCACAGTATATATCTATTTACACATACAGTATATGCTGTAAACAACAAACAGTATGTGTTGCTAAGTTATGTATGTAGTCTGTATGTATTTATTTACACATATAGTATATGCTGTAATAGGCTGTTTTGGAATGTATGTACATTATGTATGTATTTGTTTAGACAATAAACAGTATGTGTTGCTAAGCTATGTATGTACAGTGTGTATGTATTTATTTACACAGACAGTTTGTGCTGTTATGTGCTTTCGGTGTGTGAGCATCTGTTCCTATACTTTGTTTGTTTATGTTACTATACTGTGTGTGTGTGTGTGTGTGTGTGTGTGTGGGGGGGGGGGGGGGGGTGTTTGGAAGATACATTCAGTCGAGGCTTGGCATGCCAACCAAGAAGGAAAAGGGGGATTAAGGGTCAGAGGTCAGTTTTCCCTCCCTACACCCTGGGCTAAGTTACTGTAATAGTCTTCATGTGGCCAAGGGGTTAAACACAACTCTTTAGTAGGTAGGTAGGTAGGTAGGTAGGTAGGTAGGTAGGTAGGTAGGTAGGTAGGTAGGTAGGTAGGTAGGTAGGTAGGTAGGTAGGTAGGTAGGTAGGTAGGTAGGTAGGTAGGTAGGTAGGTAGGTAGATAGATAGATAGATAGATAGATAGATAGATAGATAGATAGATAGATAGATAGATAGATAGATAGATAGATAGATAGATAGATAGATAGATAGATAGGAAAAAGAGATAATCTACTTTCAATAATGCTGATTGTTGAGGGTAACATTGTGGAAATAAGTGTCCGTTTGTAACTGTTTCAATACTTAGAGCTCAGATTACAGCTCAGATTGTTTGAAATCGTCTGTGGTTACCGGCGGTAACACACATATTTCCCTGAGTCAACCTCCACACGGCAACGGGACAGAGAGTCTCGTTGTCCAGACAGTTACACAACAGCGGGGGGTGGGCAGGCAGGGGGGCCTCCATGGCGGCGACGACGGAGCGGGCCCCTAACCCGATTACCAGCAGCCTGTGTGGGGCAGGGCTGCAGGGAGGCGCTGGGGAGCCCCGCCGGTGTGTTGACACCGAACGCTGCGGCCGGGGTTGAGCGGGACAGCTGCTACTGATAAGGAGGCTGTCTCTGTGTGTCCCTGCGCTACAGTGGAGGAGCCACACGCAAGGCCGCGGTATTGGAAAGGAGAGATGGAGGGAGGAGAGATGGAGGGAAGGAGATAACGAAAGAAACAGGGGGAGAAAGAACAGAGAGAAGGAGAAGGAGGGAGAGAGAGAGAGAGAAAGTGAGAGTTTGGCACTGTTCCTGTCCTCCTATCATCTCATCCTCTCTTCTTTCTTCTCTCTGGAGCTCTGTTCTATTCATCCTTCATCTGCTCTGTCTTCTCAGTGATTCAAATAAAAACTAGGGGTGATGATGCCATAAAAGGCTCAGCACTCAACACCTGCTCACACACACACACACACAGAAAAAAAACAATGACACACTTAGCCTCCATCTGGTGGTCGCTACATCATCCAGTGCTGACACAGAGGGACCCCCACCCCATCCCTCTCCAACCTAGACTCCATCACTCAGGCTGCTGTTTGTGGTCCATCACGCTCTTCCTTGGCCGAAAACACTTGGCCCTCTGTGAGTCTTTCAAATGTCTGACATATGGCGAAAAATGACGGTTTGGTTAATACAACTATCTCAAATGGAAAATTTGAAAATGGTATTTGTTAGTAAAGTATTGGACAAAAAGAAGCATAACTCTAACACTTTACAGAACAGGCGACTTGGTGAGAGTTGTACCCTGAGCTTATAGTTAGAAGGGTTCAATTGGTATAGCACAGATGTGTCCACACATATGTCTCTGGACTCCATAAAGGAGGTAAGTTTATGGGTGACAAAGCTATTATTATTAATTATTATTATTATTGGCTTGATGGAGCCTCATATGTGTCACCAACAGAGCCTCGCCCCAACATGTCAGCCGCTTCATGTCAGCCTCTTTACCATTAACAGTCAACCTGACACACACACACACAGCCAAGGCCTCACTAGGCTCTGTCATCTGGATGGACAATGTAATTATCGACTATCACACACGGTGTGTTCCCCAGCGTGGAGGACAGTACAGCACCCCTCTGTCTAAAGTGCCCCCCACATCAGCTCCCATTTCCCCCCCTGTGCTCTCCTGTCAGCCTCCCCTCCTCTCCAGGCTGAGCCAGAGCACCTGATATTGTTGGTTCACGTGAGACCCTTCGACTGCGCTTGCCAAGGTGTCATGGCTATCTGTCCGAAGACAGAGAGAGAAAGACAGAGGTAGGAAAGAAGGGGAGGGAAGAGGGGGGATAGGGAGGAGAGGAAGAGGGGGATAGGGAGGGGAGGAAGAGGGGGGATAGGGAGGGGAGAGCTCTGCAGGCTAACTTCCTTGTCCCACCATATATGCTTATCTATTCTTGCTTCCAGATTTGCCTCATGTTTGAAAAGCATTTCCCATACATTTACATTACATTTAACCCTCCAGACAGAGTGAAGAGTAAATCATCGCTTTTTCGGAAAAAACTCAAACAAGCCCACTTGATTTTTTTCTCAAAACGGAAGCATTGTCCTGGTGTACATTGGGTGCGTTTGATTTCCCTCACCACAGTCTCCTTTGTCCTGGGAGCCCATTCCGGGCTGGCAACCCATGATGCAGCGGTAGGAGCCGATGGTGTTCTCACAGCGCCACGTCCCGCAAATCGAACTACCAAACTCTTTACACTCATCCTGGTCTGTAGGAAGAGGGAGAGAGAGAGACTACAGGTTACAGACCAACATGTACACTGTCAGTGTACAAACTCTAAGCTAAATAAATGTCTGACATTTGTTTAAATCTTTAGGGAGAAACCCATGTTCAGGAATTAAACAAACATATATACATGCACATATGTGGTTTGAAGTTTAAGATCTTTTGTTATTTGGTATGTCAAATACATAAACACGACACTGAAATGTAGACACATGCGTAACCACACACACACACACACACACACAAACAAACACACACACACATACACTCAACATTATGCAGGTAATCAGACATACAAAAACAGAAATGCAGGCACATAAACAAAAAGCATTATAAAAGCACCCATCCATTCACAGACACACACACACACACAAACACACTGCGCTACTAGGGCTGGGAACATTCCCTCGGACACACACTTACACAAATGCAAGTAATCAAGTATACGCAAAGCCACACACAAACAAACAAAAGACGTGCAAGAAATGAACCATTCACAAAGACATTCAAATGAAAAAAACTGAGAAACACACATGCTCCCACTTGCACACAAACATGCACCGACACACACACACACACACACACACACACAGTGGGCTGGTCCAGATCGGGAGGGGGGACCTCAGTGGAAGCATCAGCAGCCGTCAACTGGCCAGAGCCAAGAACAATATTGCCACAGCAACCAGAGAAGCTGTGAAGGAGCTGGAGGGGGAGAGAGGGAGAAAGGCTGCAGGGGGAGTGACACCTCCGTCCAGCTCACAATGGCCTGCTTCATCCACCCTGCTGAGAGCCAGAGCAAGGCCATAGAACTGGAAGAGCTAGAGCAGGTACACACACCGCCCCTCACAATGACCCACTTCATCCACCCTGCTAAGAGCCGGAGCAGGGCCACAGAACCTAAGATGTAGAATCGGTAGCACTAGAGCAGGTATGCACACTTCCACTCACAATGGTAGTCTGGCCTAAGGCTAAGACACCTACCGCACGGACAAAAAATGGACAAAAAGTAAGTCGCTAAGATTGCAGACGCATAGAATTCCCCCTCTGGCAGCCAACATTTTTTATTTTGTAGCCAGAAGGGCCACGGGTATGCCATCCCAGATGTACAACTAGAGCAGGTCTGATCCATCTCCTCCTTCCACTTCCGCACTCCAGCCTGCTAGCCAGGGCCAGCAGGCCGGCCATGGAAAGAAAGCCCACACTGCCAGGGGCAGGTGTGGGTCAGGTCCACTACTGGAGTGGCCCCGGGTTCAACGTAATCCATCACAGCCACTTCGTCTCGTAACGGCGCCCTCTGCGATGCGAATGAAGCGCGACCGTCACACTGTGTGACACATTGGCTCGGTGCGTCGCGGCCGGGGACCAACCGGTTTGCGAGGCTCTGAGCCAGTCGCTGACGGGGATGGGGATTGAACCGGGAGGATGAAGCAGATTCACTGTAAATGGAAAAATGGAGTCGGTAGATACAAAATAAAGCACCAAACAACCGATAAATCATATCTAAGCGGGGGGACTAGACTTGAACCTATGCCACCTCGAATCCTGGCTAACGGGTTGAACCCGATGCACCCCCCTGTGTTCTGTTGGCCGGATAGGGCCAGGGAGCGCTGAGTGAGCTAACGTTCCTGGTGGGAGAGCCACAGTGCCTGGCTGTACCTTCACAGTCGGCCGTGTCCGGGTTGAACTTGAAGCCCGCCTCGCACAGGCAGAGGTACGCCCCGTCCGTGTTAAGGCACTGGCCGTGCGGACACACACTGTCCTTGCTGCATTCGTCCACGTCTGAGAGAGAGACAGAGAGAGAGAGAGAGAGAGAGAGAGAGAGAGAGAGAGAGAGAGAGAGAGAGAGAGAGAGAGAGAGACAGGGAGAGAGAGAGAGAGAGACAGGGAGAGAGAGAGAGAGAGACAGAGACAGAGACAGAGACAGAGACAGAGACAGAGACAGAGACAGAGACAGAGACAGAGACAGAGACAGAGACAGAGACAGAGACAGAGACAGAGACAGAGACAGAGAAAGTGATTTGGGGGGAAACAGATATATTTGAAAAAAATGAGGGTGAGAGAGAAAACAGAAGAGAAAGTGAGAGAGTGAAAGGCGGATGAGGGACAGAGAAAGAAGGTAAGGAGATTAGTAAGGAGATATCCATCATTATCTTTTAACGGCTCGAAACATTCCCACAGGAAATGTATCCCCTTCTCTCCGTCAGAAGAATGAACACTGTGCATGTGCAATCAGGGCCTTGACTTAACCCAAGATCCATCACCCGTTTGGAACACTTTACACCGTCCTGGCAAACGGGAAAGTATTAAGAAAGCGTGTAGCTGCGCTATTAGGGCTGGGAACATTCCCTCAGACCAGTAAAATATCAATAATGATGGCTCTGCATGCTTGATTAAACGTAGATCGGTGGATAATTGCTGCATTACAACGCAACTTGCGAGGTATTTTGGACCGGAATAATAAGTGGAGCGCAAGGGGAAAACATTCTCTAATGATGCCAGTGAACTGGTAATGAGAGAAATATCTCATAGCTACCTGAGGGAATACGGTAACACTTAACAGCAGGAGGAAAGAACAACACTATATTTCAGTAGAGTTTATCAACTGGAAACACAGATAGCTACGGAATGAACGCTATAGCATTTACTTTCAAACTTCAATGTTTTCTTTCATGCTCCTATCTTCCATGAATTGATGGATAAATCTAAAGCAAACATTTTGGGGTTTATTGTAAATCAAAAGGTTTTTTGGTCTGTACCTCTAGGTGTGTCCAATGTGTTTTGGCCAACATAACCTATTGGTTGAACTCACTCTCTCTGTCTCTCTGTCCCTCTGTCCCTCTGTCTCTCTCTCTCTCTCTCTCTCTCTCTCTCTCTCTCTCTCTCTCTCTCTCTCTCTCTCTCTCTCTCTCTCTCTCTCTCTCTCTCTCTCTCTCTCTCTCTCTCTCTCTCTCTCTCTCTCTCTCTCTCTCTCTCTCTCTCTCTCTCTCTCTCTCTCTCTCTCTCTCTCTCTCTCTCTCTCTCTCTCTCTCTGTCCTGACGCAGGCCTGGCTTACATTGTGTCAACGCCGCACACACAACGTCGGACGGCACGAAAATATACCACCAGCTCTGATTTATAGGACAATTAAGGGCCCCTATTTGCTGTGGCAGAGGGCCAGGGGTCCAGGGGCCTTTGTTGGGAGGGGGCTTTTTTTTATTGAAGGCTCCTGAATCAAGGACGTTGTCTGGGTCTGGAGGATCACAAGGATATTTGGGGGGTGGGATGGCGATGTGAGTCAGTCTGCATAGCGTAGTGCTAAGGGGAGGGGGGGGGGGCTACTCTCTGACCGTGGGCCCCCTGAAGCTGCGCCAGGCCCCTAGAAAGCTGTGACAGCCCCTGGCTGAGCCCCACCCAGTGTTCTCAGACAGTTCATCGGGCCTCCTCCATCACTCCTTCATGTTGTGCCTTTGCTTTTCGCTCCAGCTTTACCTCGCTAGCCAGAAAACACGCCAGCAATAATATTCCCCCTAATTCAGACGTCGCCCCGGTCCAAGTTGTTTTGTATTGATTCTTCCACCCGGAGCTTCATTCCTCCGCATTTCGGACAGGGAAGGGTTCCAGGACATTCAGGGGGAAACGCTCTGGGTTGCCGGCCAGGAATCAGTCTGTCGTTTGGGTCCTGTAGTGCGACTAGAGGGTCAGAGAGTGCAGCTGAAACGACGCTAGCACTCCAGTCCGGTCCAATCGAGTTCAGTCTCCGGTCCAACCCGGCCTGGACACATCCTGTCTGTCTGTCTGTCTGTCTGTCTGTCTGTCTGTCTGTCTGTCTGTCTGTCTGTCTGTCTGTCTGTCTGTCTACCTGCTTGCCTGCCTGGCTGCCTGTCTATCTGCATACCTGTCTATGTCTGTCTGTCTGTCTGTCTGCTTGCCTGCCTGGCTGCCTGTCTGTCTGTCTGTCTGTCTGTCTGTCTGTCTGTCTGTCTGTCTGTCTGTCTGTCTGTCTGTCTGTCTACCTGCTTGCCTGCCTGGCTGCCTGTCTATCTGCATACCTATCTATATCTGTCTGTCTGTCTGTCTGTCTGTCTGTCTGTCTGTCTGTCTGTGTTTAGGCCAATTTCCAAATGGTTCTAGCGATCTCAATAGTCGCCTTGGAAGTGTTGAACATGACATATTTCTTATATCAGCTATACAAAGGTATAAAACCAATGTCATTTGTACGCCTGATTCACCTTGGTAGCCTGGCTCACCTTGGTAGGCCTGGCTCACCTTGGTAGACCTGACTCACCCTTGGAGCTTTGACTCACTTTGGTAGGCCTGGCTCACCTTGGTAGGCCTGATTCATCTTAGCAGGCCTGACTCACCCTTGGAGCTCTGACTCACCTTGGTAGGCCTGGCTCACCATGGTAGGCCTGACTCACCCTTGGAGCTCTGACTCACCTTGGTAGGCCTGGCTCACCTTGGTAGGCCTGATTCATCTTAGCAGGCCTGACACCCTTGGAGTTCTGACTCACCTTGGCAGGCCTGACTCACCCTTGGAGCTCTGACTCACCTTGGCAGGCCTGACTCACCCTTGGAGCTCTGACTCACCTTGGCAGGCCTGACTCACCCTTGGAGCTCTGACTCACCTTGGCAGGCCTGACTCACCCTTGGAGCTCTGACTCACCTTGGCAGGCCTGACTCACCTTGGCAGGCCTGATTCATCTTAGCAGGCCTGACTCACCCTTGGAGCTCTGACTCACCTTGGCAGCCCGTTCCTCCCGTGATGGAGGTGTAGCCGTCGGAGCAGACACAGACGTAGGACCCCCCCGTGTTCAGGCACTCTCCCTCTCCACAGATTCCCTCCGCAAGACACTCGTCGACATCTGACAAACACCCACACACACACACACACAAAGTCCAGTACAGTGCAGCGGAAGAAATTCAATCAAGGAACACTTTTGAAGCAGGTCCCCTTCAAAAACCATGGCTAGAGACAGATAAAGAGAAATAAGAGAAGAAAAAAGAGAGGGAGATATAGAGATAAAGAGTAAGATAGACAGAGAGGAAGGGAGTGAGAAAAAGAAAGAAAGAAAGAAAGAAAGAAAGAAAGAAAGAAAGAAAGAAAGAAAGAAAGAAAGAAAGAAAGAAAGAAAGAAAGAAAGAGAGAGATTGCGTGTGTGTGTGCGTGTGTGTGTGTGTGTGTGTGTGTGTGTGCGTGTACCTCTACAGGACTTCCCGTCCACCAGCTCCAGGCCAGGAGGGCAGGAGCAGCTGTAGGAGCCGGGGCTGTTGGTGCACTCGCCCCCCTCACACACTCCACCGACCTCACACTCGTTCACATCTTCAGAGGAGGAGCAGAGGAAACACACACAGATACAGAAACATGAAGACACGGTCCCATTCACTGGCACACAGGCAGATGTGGCATATCTCCACCATGTCAGATAGGGAAAAGCTAGGCGTCTGTACTTTAGACAGAGTTGTCAGGAAGTCTTTTCTTTGTTGTACATTTTTTACATCAAAGTTAGAGTGACTCGTGTGAGCATGTGCTGGAAGGTACGATTAGAAGCAAAGGCCACGGGTTTGATGGTAAAGCCTATCTTGACAGGTGGGCTATTGGATATAATGGTTAAGCCTTATGAGACAACAGACACGATTGGCTGTGAGGGTGAAGTCTACCTTGACGACAAATGCGATTGGCTGTGAGAGGGTAAAGCCTACCTTGACAGGAGAGGCCATTGGCTGTGAGGCTGAAGCCGGGGTCACAGGCCATGCAGGAGAAGGAGCCCTCTGTGTTAGTGCATATACCCATCGGACAGACCTCCGGAGACTGGCACTCATCTATGTCTGATAGAGGAGAGGAATGTTTGGGACAGAAGAGAGAGAGACACACATACATAAAATAAAGTTAGAGACAAAGACATAAACATGTATTATAAATACATAGAGAGAGATACAGAGATAGAGAGAGAGAGAGAGAGAGAGAGGAGAGAAAGAGACAGAGATAGAGATACAGAGAGAGAGAGGAGAGAGAGATACAGAGATAGAGATACAGAGAGAGAGAGAGAGAGAGAGAGAGGAGAGAGAGAGAGAGAGGGAGAGAGAGAGAGACATAGATTGAGATACAGAGAGAGAGAAAGATGCAGAGAAAGAGACAAACAGAGTATGGCTTGCACTAGCTATTGTTGTTGCTATGTGACTACAGCAGAAGACTGGCACAACCAAGCACCATTTAAGAGCCCTCATATCTCTAGCTTGGTTACTTGGTTACTTGGTTACTTGGTTACTCGTGGAGGACGCAAAGAGTGTTCGACAATCTACCCTTCCTACCTACCTACCTACCTATGGCTGCCAACCTACCTATAGTACGTACCTACCTTCCCACCTATACCTACCTACCTACCTACCTACCTACCTACCTACCTACCTACCTACCTACCTACCTACCTACCTACCTACCTACCTACCTGCCTGCCTTGCTACCTACCTCCCTCCCTCCCTCCCTACCTACCTATAATCCTACCTACCTACCCGCCTACCTGCCTACCTACCTACCTACCTACCTACCTACCTACCTACCTACCTACCTACCTACCTACCTACCTACCTACCTACCAACCTACCTACCTACGGTGCCAACAGCACGGATCCGTTCTTATTTGCCGGCACTGACAGCCGGTGTCTTTATTAAAGACAGGGGAGTGATAGGTAGGCAGCTCTACCGGAGGCCCAGCCCAAAGCAGCAAGCTATAACAGGTGGCGTGCAATGAGTGGATCAACAAGCACTGGCTAGGGTGTGCTGTTCTGTCATCTCTAGACATTCCTCCGTGGGGGCAGGTCGAGTTTCTACCAAGGTAAACATCGGTGAGGGATGTGAAAGAGGGACCTGCCGTTGGCTCAGCAGAGAGAAGAGAGAGATAGAGAGACAGACAGAGAGAGAGAGAGAGAGAGAGAGAGAGAGAGAGAGAGAGAGAGAGAGAGAGAGAGAGAGAGAGAGAGAGAGAGAGAGAGAGAGAGAGAGAATAGAGAGAGAGGTAGAAAGATAGAGAGAAGGGGACAGAGAGAAAGAGAGGGGGAGACAGAGAGATAGAGAGAGAGAGACAGAAAAATAGAGAACCAGAGAGAGTGAGAAAGAATTCTGAGTGATTGATATTATTTCACATAAATCCGTTGATCTCTAAAACATCCATCCAAATCAATCAAAATATCACTTGTTTTTGGAGGCATTTTTTAAAACACCGTAAAAACCCAGTTGAGACCCACCCTTTAACCTAATAACAAGTTTGGAAACTTTATTACTTCAAATTAACTTTTCTCATTAAACAGGCCGTGGCTGAGCTTACAAAACATTCTAATCTTAATACTCTTTGCTTAACCTTCACAGCAAAGTCCATGAGCCAACAAAAGGAGAAAGAGACAATAACAGGTTTTGTATTTTTAAGACAATCTCGACAACGTTTCGGGACACTATCTAGCCCCCTCTAAATCGGAGTCCACCAAATAGCGATGACCCTCCTCTCTTGCTCAACCCGAGTCTCCATCTTTTACAGCCTCCCATGCCTCGAGCGTTACGCGGCGCTGAGCGGAGTCCAGAGGCCAGCGTGACCGGCAGCCTGGGAGCTGCTCCAGAGAGGAGGAGCCGGCTTACCCTCGCAGCCTGAGCCCTCGTCCGACGGTCGGAGGCCGGGAGCACAGCTGCGGCAGGCGAAGGAGCCGGGAGTGTTCACGCAGAGCTGACCGGGGCACGCGCTCCTGGACACACACTCGTCCACATCTGGAGACACACACACACACACACACACACACACACACACACACACACATACACACACGCACACACACATAAACATAAACACACACGCATAAACACACAAACACACATAAACACATACATACACAGACAGAAAGATCATACCACAGATTACCATCTTGTTTCGGGTTGGAAGACAAGAAATGAAGCCATACTAAATAAGTCGCTTTGGAAACGAGAGAACAGCGACACGGCCAATCAGCTAAGGGCCTTTATTGGCCAGCCGAGGGGTAATTACAAACGTCGGAACCTCCATGTCTACCCCCGAGCTGATTCCACCTCGGCCGGACATCCAGGGAGATCTGAGCTCATTGCTGCCCTGTTCCAAAAGGCTGTGTGTGTGTGTCAACTTTTATGGTAGGGGACTCAGCAACGCGGCCAGAGACAGAGAGAAAAAGCAAGAGAGAGAGAGAGAGAGGGAGAGCCAGAGAGAGAGAAAGAGAAAGAGAGAGAGAGAGAGAGAGAGAGAGAGAGAGAGAGAGGAGAGGAGAGGAGAGAGGAGAGGAGAGAGGAGAGAGAGAGAGAGAGAGAGAGAGAGAGAGAGAGAGAGAGAGGGAGGGAGGGAGGGAGGAGGGAGGGAGGGAGGGAGGGAGGGAGGGAGGAGGAGAGAGAGAGAGAGAGAGAGAGAGAGAGAGAGAGAGAGAGAGAGAGCGACCATATCTGGAAAGATAGATAGAGAGGGCGGGAGAAAGAGAGAGAGAGAGAGAGTGGGGGGGATCCTGGATCCTGTTATGACGTGATGTCTGAAGACAGAGGGCTAATCTGGGATGTTGAGCTCAGGGGAAGCTCTCCATGTTCCAAGGCTGTTATACCTAAAGCCATTTGCACACTAGCGGACCTGGCTGTTTTCCTGGTAACAGAGGGAGATGGGCTGAGAGAGTCACGCAAGGCTGAACCCAAACAGACAGTCTCTTCAGACAGTGGCATGCCAAGCTAAAATCCAACACCATTAAGGAGAATCTCAAAGGTGCAAAGAGAAAATATTTGTTATGCTTCTGCTTCCTGTGTTTGTGAGTGAATGAGGTGTGTGTGGTGTCCCCATCTTAAATTTCTCAGTTTTGTCGGACTTTCAGTTTTTTTTATGCAATCCACCAACACTAAAACATGTTACAAATAAAATGAACTAGGATTAGTGGTAGACTTATACTTACACCTAAAAACCGAGATATCAAAAAAGAAATACACACACAGACCTACAAAAATGTAAACAAACACACACACACACACACACACACACACACACACACACACACACACACACACACACACCTTCACAGTTCTGTCCATCCTCAGCCACTCTGAATCCTGGTGTGCAAGTGATGCAGGAGTAGGAACCTTCCGTGTTGGTACATGTTCCCAGAGGACAGGTTCCAGGAAGTGCACACTCATCAATATCTGGGTAACATATAATAAAACAAAGTCACTCAAAATGTACTCTCCACGAGGAATTGACTGGCTTGTCTACAAACTTACAAAGATAAGAGTTGTAACAAAAACATTCCAAAAGTATGCAGTGAAGTGTGAACATCATTTAAACAGCCAACAAAGAGAGCGGGAGAGACAAACAAACAAACAAATACAATATTATGTAAACACTGTCCTATCTATACAAACAAACATGTTATATAAACACTGCCCTATCTATACAAACAAACATGTTATATAAACACCGTCCTATCTATACAAACAAACATGTTATATAAACACTGTCCTATCTATACAAACACATATGTTATATAAACACTGTCCTATCTATACAAATAAACATGTTATATAAACACTGTCCTATCTATACAAACAAACAAGGACCACAAACACTGTCCTATCCCTGTATAAACAAACACAGTATAGAAACACTGTTCCATACAAACGGACCCAGACAAAGTTCTCCATCCTGGGAGACGGTGTATCCTGTGGGACACGGCACACAGCTGTAGGAGCCCTCTGAGTTCAGACAGATCCCGTTGCCACAGGCCGATGCAGACTGGCACTCGTCAACATCTGGGGAGGAAACGCACACAAAAGTGGGACGGATTGGATTTGAAAGCTCGGGGCCTGCCAAATGAAGGTCAAGTATTATTATTTGGCTTTTCGAAACCTTGCCAGGTACACCAGGTGTGCGACACCTGTATGCTGCATTGAACACAATTAATCTAAGAAAGGAATGCACAGTGAAAATATTTCTTTGTGGGTCCAAAACTTGCTTGAAACATGTTTTATGAAAAAGAAGTAACTTTTCTGCTAGGGACCATTTGCAGGCTCCAGTGACATATGTATTCTCTGGAGATGCTGGCTGAGGATGAAATCACCTTCACACTGCTGTCTGTCCAGAGACAGTAGGTATTCAACCTGGCTGCATGTATAGGAGCCCACTGTGTTGGCACACACACCACCCTGGCACACGTCTGTCTGGGCACACTCATTCACGTCTTGGACAACAAGAAAATAAAACCACATTTCCCAAAAAGGGGCCCTATTGACGTTGATGTCTCTCTAGGGGGGGAATTGTAGTTCATTTGAAAGTGTTTTGATTGTCGGTTTCTTACCTTCACAACTCAGTAGGTCTGCAGATGGTCCAAACCCAGGCCTGCAGTTCTGACACTCGTAGGAACCCTCTGTGTTGGTGCAGGTTCCCGTAGGGCACACGTTATGCGTAGCACACTCGTTGACGTCTAGTGAAATAAAAATCAATTGTGAGGTGGCGGAGAGCTTCCTTCGGGGTCGTGAACGAGGTGTGTGTGGTGTTTTTCACTGTTCGGGTTCCGACCTTCGCAGGCCTTCTCGTCCGACGTTGCCTGGTAACCATGGTCACAGCTGCACCTGTGGGAGCCGTCCAAATTGGAACACCTACCGTGGAGACAGGCGCCCGGCAACAGGCACTCGTTCACATCTGGAGAACAGAGAAGAAAGGGAGCTTGTAAAAGTAAAACAGTCGGCTCTTCAAAGTTATGAAGCTTTATTGAAGCCCCATGGCCTTCAAAGGCTTCCGTAACAGCGCGAAGGAGGACTCTACTATAATTCACTACACAATTACTTAATAAACAGCGGCTGTCATTGTCTCCGAAAGGAATTACCTTGACAATCGTTGCTGTCCAGAGACAGCTGGTATCCGTGGTAACAGTTACAGTTGTAGGATCCGTGAGTGTTGACACACCTCCCCTTGCTGCACACCGATTGGTTTAGGCATTCATTGACATCTGCAGGTCAGAGAGGGATTGGTCAGGATGAGTCAGTGGACAGCAGGATAGGTGGAGAGCGTGTCTGAGACATATTAAATACTGAGGGAATACCTCTCCATGCAAGGCTAGGGTCACATGACCTGGCGCATTACATCATAGCAGGGAAAGAGAGGGAGAACATCGAAAGCGTGGATATTTTTTTTTTTTTTGTGTCTACCTTGTCCACTAAACACAAACCTGTACACTTCATGTTTTGAGTCAAACAGTATTGTTACGGTGTAAAGGACTTTTGTTGGCCGAAAACATAATACAGGAACGTTTTTGCAGGATGATAGAGAAAAGCAAAAAAAAGAAAGAGGTAGACAAAGAGAGTGTGTGTGTGTGTGTGTGTGTGTGTGTGTGTGTGTGTGTGTGTGTGTCTTAGAGAACGCTCTCTCAAACGTTCTGCAGCTTCACACGTGGTCGGTCGAAAACCAAACAGAGGCATAACGCCGCAAGCAGGACTTAGTTTGAGAGGGTCCGGCTTGGCGTGGTCCGGCTCGGCTCGGTCCAGAACACCGCGAGCCGTCTCTCGCCGCTGCGGTTCCGGAAGTCAGCAGCCGTAAACCTCGGAACGGCACCGGAGCTGCTGTCCACACCGTCACGGCCGTTAGCCTGACACACTCACTGCTGCCAACTGGGCCTGCTACGACCGCGCTCCAGTCCATTGACTGGGGCAAGCTCCCGGGAAGACGCATTGGCGAACACACTCAATGTAGAAGACCATAGTTGATGGGCTTGCCATGTGGAGGGCCTTGTATTTGAGTTCAGGGTAAACAAATTCACCCCCGCTTTTTTTTCCCCCTCAGGGGAAAGACCATCAAAAGTTTTTTATAGTCTCACTGAATCGTTACGTGTAATCATATTAGCAGATTTACTGGCATGCTGGTTAAATAATATGACGATTTTAAAAGTGATTTTCTGTGGCGGAGAAAACAAGTGAATGAGAATATGAGGTCACTCGAGGACTGGCCATGGTTATAGATTTCTGAAAACTATACAAGTCTGGGGGTTGACACAATTGGTAATGGTAATGTTTTGAAATCTATTACCTATATTCAATAAACTAAAACTTTCCATTGGCTCCCCACCTCTGAGACTAAAAGATGGCAAAGCTATACGGGGCCCTGTGCAATTCTGTGGAAAAGAAATAAACAAAACAAATAAAAGTCCGATCACAAAAAGCAATAACAAAATACAAAAGCTTAGGAGTTATGTTTCATAGAAGCAGGTTTCATGGGTAATGCTATGCTTCAGGACAGAAAACTAAGAGTCTCTAATGGTACAGATAAACATACTCTAGAGAGTATTGTTCAAAAAAGAACACCAAAACTACAAGTCTATAATGGTACAGATAAACATACTCTAGAGAGTATTGTTCAAAAAAGAACACCAAAACTACAAGTCTATAATGGTACAGATAAACATACTCTAGAGAGTATTGTTCAAAAAAGAACACCAAAACTACAAGTCTATAATGGTACAGATAAACATACTCTAGAGAGTGTTGTTTAAAAAAGAACACCAAAACTACAAGTCTATAATGGTACAGATATACCGACTCTGCAGTATTACTTCTAAAAACAATACCAAAACTACGAGTATAATGGTACGGACAAACATACTCTGGAGTATTACTTCACACTAAGACACCTCTACTTTCGGACAGGGAGTTTGGACTGTACACTCGGCTCTGATCCCTTCAGTTCTCAGGCTAGGGCTAAGGCCCCCACCTTGGGCCCTCTCTGATAAAGTGGGCCGGGACATCCAACAATAACAGCCCGTTTGTTCCGCCATGAGCGAGGGGAAATATTTGGACTCCTCCAATTTGGAGAATTCTAAACAATCTTTTACGGCAGCCCGAGGTACGAGGCGATTACCGGTCCCAGGTGGAATTCGAGCGCACGACGCTGGTCCCACCCTGGGGGCTTGGAGGCGGCTCGGGGGGGGGGGGGTGGCCAGGGGAGGTACAGCTTCAAAACAAGCAGAGCCACTGTTCTCCTGCCTGGCACGGCGGATTAATACGGCCGTCCCGGAATACCGCTGGGCCCGTGCCCTGGAGCCGCATAGTTTAGAGTCCCGGGGGAATCATGTCTCTTTTCTTCCCGTTTCCTGTCCTCCTAAACACAACGTTATCCTAATAACACGTTAGAGGATCCTCAGAATGAAATGACAAATATGTACTAAACATGATAGAGCACAGAGAGACAGAGGAGCAGAGGAGCCGGCATCATTGGCCATTTTGTTTGTTTGGTCTCCTCTCCTCCCCTCCCCTCCCCTCCCCTCCCCTCCCCTCTCCTCTCCTCTCCTCTCCTCTCCTCTCCTCTCCTCTCCTCTCCTCTCCTCTCCTCTCCTCTCCTCTCCTCTCCACTGAACTGTCTTGAATAGCACTGTGCTATAATGGGGTCTGGTTCCTGTGGTCGGCCACAATGCCCATTAAAACATCCAACAATATTACTGTAAGCCTTTATGAAAGAGGATATTACATCCTGAAATAGACTCGCCTCAAAGCCCCCCTGCAAATCCACAAGGAAAACACTCCCACGGAGCAAAAATAGCTACAAGTGCAAAGTCTAATCGAGCCGGTTTCATTTGGTGCCGTGCTGGAGAGTGTCAGTGCCTGTCAGCACGGGGACATGGGCACGCCGCCCCGGCCAGGCCTGGCAGTGCCAAACAAGAGCTAGGCCGCAGTCCATCACAGCTGGCAGGCCATAGGTGGAAATACATCCAGTCGTAAAACTCGAAAAATCGGCCAATCTAAGCTCATTTGAAGGGACCGGTAAAACATTCGGGCCTCGTTTTACTCAGTTGAACAGGTCCAGTATGTGAACAGATTATTAATATATTATTTTTGTTATAGTTTGGTGAATAGTAAGAGCAACGGTCAGGATACCAGGCAGGGTGGAGGGAATCGTTTACGATGATCCTTTTCCCAGTCGATGCGTAGAGTCTAACTTCTGGAAGTAAAGTCATTCCCCCTGCTATTTAGTCTCTACCCCTGGCTGAAAAGTACCATTTCCCCCACCACATTTAAACATAAACGTCTATCCTGATGAGCTGAGCGGGGGAATCCTCGCCCCCCCCCCTGCCGTATTCTCTCTCTCTTACCCACACAGCGTCCGTTGGTGGGCCTGAAGCCGGGCTCACAGTCCTGGCAGTGGAAAGAGCCCGGGGTGTTGACACACACACCGCTGGGACAGGAGCTGGGGCTCCGGCACTCATCCACATCTGGACCGGGCGGACGGGGGGAAAGAGAAGATTACAGCATTACTTTTATTGACTATAGACCGATAGGAGAAACAGACCTGGAGTTAACTCTACCACTGAGCTTGTATGATTTGTATACATTTTGAAATAACGTCTCAAAGATATGGACATTTCAACAAACAGCCATATACCTCATTTTCAAGAACATGCACCACATAAGGTATATAACACTCTTCCTGCGTTGTCTATTACGGTAACATAAATAATATTCTGTGAAAACAAAAAAATCCGTAAAGTTAGACGAGGTCCTGGTTGAACCACAGATTTTAAATGTGGTCCCTCTAGGCTCAAGGGTATGTTGTCTTCCCTTTGCCAGTAAAGAACACAACAATGGTCTGTTTGTAACTGGCTAACAACCATAAACACAGACCTTGCCCAAAACTGCTGGGTTTCCATGTGTGTCTGTGTGTCGGTGCGTACGTGTGTGCATGCATGTATGGGCTAGTGTGTGTGTGTCTGTGTGTGTGTGTGTATTTGTGTGCGTGTATGTGTGTGTGCACGTGAGTTTAGTATTTGTGTGTACTAGTGTGTGTGTGTGTGTGTGTGTGTGTGTGTGTGTTTGTGCGTGTGTTTGCATTAACCCACCTTCACACTGTCCTCTCCATCCCTTGGCATAGCCCTTGGAGCACTCACAGGTGTATGAGCCTTCGGTGTTTATACACTCTCCATCCGGACATTTGTTGGGCATGTCACATTCGTTGACGTCTGCCAGATGGAAACAGATATATAGAGACAAACGAACCAAACAAAATATACAACTGTTTTCCAAAAATGAATCCTAAATCACATCTGTCTCCTTAAAAAAAAAAAACAGCATTGAGGGAATCAGAGCTGAAACGATCCTGTAACATTAGAGGTTTAGCCGTTCCAAAAACGGCCAAATCAACTTTCACCAGTCGACACACAGTCAGAATTGACATAAACTGCATCGTCCAACATGCATTGCATGCTCTGACCTTGGCAGAACTTCCTGTTTTGAGTGATGACTTGGCTAAAGCCGCTGTGACAGTGACAGGTGTAGGAGCCATAGGTGTTGATGCAGCGGCCCTTCCCTCCACAAGGGTCGTCCTCACATTCGTTCACATCTGGAAGGTCCGTGTGGGGACAGAAAGAGAGGAATAGGGAGGAAAGCAGAAGGAAAGACATGGAAATAAAGAGAAAGATACGCAGATGGAAAGAAAAAGGGAGCAGTTAATTGAGTGACAAACAGAAACAGAGAACAAAGAGGTGAGACCGAAAAAGTTTAATGTTACCTTACAGTTATCAAATCAAGCTTATTTATAGAGCACGGTTAAAATAAGCAGAGTTGACCAAAGTGCTATAAAAAAAAAATAGATAGATAGATAGATAGATAGATAGATAGATAGATAGATAGATAGATAGATAGATAGATAGATAGATAGATAGATAGATAGATAGATAGATAGATAGATAGATAGATAGATAGATAGATAGATAGATAGATAGATAGATAGATAGATAGATAGATAGCCTAACCTCTTTTAACTAATATACTTAACTATAACTCAGTAATTATTTAAGCATATACAATATTATTTTAAATATGTGTAATGTTATGTTATAAATATATGTATGATTCCTGTTAATAATATGATCATATTTTATTATTGTTATTAACTTGATATAATCAAATATTGACTTAAATATTATCACCTGATCTCATGTCTCATATTAAACTCTAACTGCTGTTGGTACAAATGATCTTCTGAATCTCTCAGTTTTACATACAGGCAGGAGAAGTAGATCACCATGTATGCTCCGTAACTTTTTCAATAGAAATCCATATACAGTGAATATGATTAGGAATACTCTTTCCCGGTACTTTACCAATGCAGTTGGTCTGCAGCGCGCTGAGCATGTACCCTGGGTCACAGAGACATGTATGTCCGGTTTGCGCTACCACACATTGCCCATGGCCGCAGATGGTGGGTGTGTTGGCGCACTCGTCAATGTCTAGGAAAGAGATCCAGACAGAGAAATAACTAGCAACGTGTGTTTAATCTATGTATTTTAAATACCTTTTTCAATGATGTTTCATGTTGTTTCTTTGCATTTTATTTCAGTTATATCGCCAGGGTTATGGCGCAATTTTTTTTGTATTGCTTCGGTAACAATGCTTTTTTTCAGCCACCCAAAGAAAGCATTGCAATTGAATGTGAATTGAATGTGTTTGTCATTTTGTATTGTTCATCTTTCAATCTGGCCCCGTCTGTGGGTGTTTTGTCATCAGCCGTTTTCAAACAACACGTAGAGAGTCACATGTCCAAAGAGCGAGAGTGACGGAGAGTATCCGAAAACACATCCAGAAACACTTGACACACACACACACACACAACACAGCTTGTTGTTCACCATGGAAACCGGCAAGATGTTTTATGGCGGAGTGTTGGAAAGGAGGACAAGTTTTGCAGCATTTCCGAGCGATTTAGTGTTCTCACAGGTGGTGTGGAGGATACAACATCAAGTTGAGGGGTGGGGGTGCCAGGGAGATGCCGGGGGTCGTGCATTGGAGTTTTATTTTTCACTTCTGTCGTTTTTCAGCCAACACGGTGGTCATGGTAATATACACATACACAGTCATTTTTGTTGTTCTTTGTGACTGTTCTTTGACCTTCCATTACGACTTGCCAAGTCAAAGAACTTTAACCAGGGAAAAAGGGATTTTAGCCAATCAAAACCCTGTATATATACATAACCTGCTCTCTGACCCAAAGTGCTCTCTTATGACTCCCAAAAGAAAGCTGTTTACAAGGCAAACATAAAGTCTAGTTTATTTCAACGACAAACTAAAACACTTGACGTCAACTGTCTGGAGGTCAGTTATTATTAAGTCGTCATCTGTGACCTTGACCTCTCACCTGTGACCTTTGTGGCTGAGTCTACGAAGGCTGTGTCCTGGTCCTCAGAGTCTGGCCTCCAGTTGATGGGAGGGGGAGTGGCTTTATCTAACACATCTAGAGTGGGAGAAAAGAGAGAGAGAGAGTGAGAGAAAGGGGGATGAAGGTAGTTAGACCACAGACAGACTCATGGAGGAAATTAGAAAGAGAGAGAGAGAGAAGGCGAGAGGGAGAGAGAGAGAGAGAGAGAGAGAGAGAGAGAGAGAGAGAGAGAGAGAGAGAGAGAGAGAGAGAGAGAGAGAGAGAGAGAGAGAGAGAGAGAGAGAGAGAGAGAGAGAGAGAGAGAAAGAGAAAGTTGAGAGAGAGGTGTTACAGCAAAGGCTTTGGGTGAGTTACAGCCTTTGGCAAGTTAACTGAAGTGTTTCTGGGCACTGTATCTTCAGTGCCGAGAACATTAACAAGGTCTCAAGGATTGTGCCAAAGCAGTTGGGAAAAACTGTAATCACCAAGCCTCCCTCTTACTACTACTTCTCCTATCTCAGAGTGTCAGGGCAGCTCCCTCCCCACCAGCCTGTATGATTAACAATATGCCCTCCCATCTCATACTAACTCGTCGACGGGTGCTAGGGCCGCCAGTATAAAGATGACGAATGTCTGCTCGCTGGCTAAAAACAGCAAAATAACACCGATGAATCCTAGCAGAGTCAACCGGCCGCCCGCTTTAATGTTTACACTGGCGGGAGATTCCCAGGGCTGGGTCAGACTCCGACGTGTGGGAGCAGTTTATAAAGCGATGCTCTCGGATTGGCTGACCAGTTCACAGGCGGACAGACCGACCGGGGAGAATGTGGACTGGCTAAGTGACTGATGGTTGGATGGTGAAGGTGAGCATGCCGAAATGTGTGTGCACGTCACATGCACAGAAATAATAATAATAATAAAAAAGATGAATATGATGAAAAATGTGTAGCCCTAACTCACAATTGTTTTTGGAGTCAGGACCACAGGTCCACAATTTGTCTAAGTAATGCCTGGCTGGTGAACCCACCAATGAATCACTGTCTGCCTGTTTAACCAATTCCAACAATGACTAACTGACAGACTGTCTGCCTGTTTGACTAACTAAACCACTGACTAACTGACAGACTGTCTGACTGTTTGACTAACTAAACCACTGACTAACTGACAGACTGTCTGACTGTTTGACTAACTAAACCACTGACAAACTGACAGACTGTCTGACTATTTGACTAACTTAAACAATGACAAACTGAAAGACTGTCTGACTCATTGGAATGCTAGCTAAATGACTGACTCATTGGAATGCTAGCTAAATGACTGACTCACAGACTGACGTAAATCAGATGTCTGTGTTTGTATCTGCCCCCTACTCTGCCATGAGTCCGTCCTCCCCCCCCCCCCCCCCCCCCCCCCCCCCCCCCTGTATATCAAATATATCAAAAAACAACAGCAGGCATTTTTACCTGGATAGTCGGTGAGGGGCGAGTCAGTCACAACCACTGGCTGGAGACAAAAAGAGAAAAAGTTTTCATCAAGAACAAAAACTCGAGTCATAGAACGTTTTTCCTCAAAATGTGTTAGGGTAGGCTTCCATTATGTTCCTGTGAAGTTACGTAGAGTTACCATCTTATTTCAAAGTAAAACATGTGTTCTCTGTGAGTTATGTAACCAGGCAGGACCATGTGAGCTGAGAAAGTTGTGGCATATTTTGTAAAATAAACTTTTCAAATGTTTTTTGACGGGGTATACTTTGTAAAATAAACATTTCAAATATATATTTTTTTTTGACAGAAACAACTCACCGGGCGTAATATGTCCAGATCTGTTGAAAGACGAGGGAGAAAGTAAAAAGATAAACGTTTATGTTTTTTAATTTATAAATTAGTGGAGAAAGTCAACATTTTTGTTAACATGATCAAGTTTCATCACCGAAATAACAGTTTGACTATTTAGACAAGCTTTCCAGAACTTATTGTTTCTCATAAAACAAGGCTTACAGAAAGTTTATCCCTTAAGCCAGCCGGAGAAAGTCGAAACTGAAAACAATTTCAGCCACAGCAAGAAGAACGGAAAATGCACGTAAAGAGAGAAAGATGGACAGACTAGATATGTGGGATAATGGAAGATGCAATCCCTAAATATTTATATTCTCCTTCAATAAATCACCACGGCTACGACCACGCCAATTTATTATCCCACAAAAGTGAAGGCGACGAGGCTTCTGAGAAAATCCCAACGTGGCAGATGTTTGACCTCCATAAGTTAAGTCCTTGGCAACCATTTTTATGGTGGACGCGTAGTCTGACAGATGCTAAAAAGACCCAAGATGTCATTTCACTTCGAATAAGCCTTGATGGGGAAAAATCCCTTTGTTAACAAAGACAATCCATCCTGTTGATGTTTGGAACGTCACAAAGAGCTACTTGAGACCCTGTCTACATAGACATCCCCATCGTATCATATGGGTCCAATCTCGTCTTGCAGGCTTCTGCTGTCATGGTAAAGCCATCGACTGACTTTGACAGCTTGTTTGAACATCGTCCCAACCCCTACCCCAGATGCTTTCAGCTGGACAATAAAACATCTCAATTACAATTAATCCCAATATTTTACAGCAGCAGCAACCGAATAACACGATGACAAATGTTGGTATAAATGCAAATAAACATTTATACATATATTATAGGTAACTAAATAATACATTGTATTAAATAATATTATAGGTAAATATAGAAGGAACAACAGAAATCCAAAGGGCCTTGGCTCTCACCTCCTGTGCCCTTGGAGGTCTCTCTGTCAACGTGCGGAGGACGTGGGGGCGCCGGAGTGTCCTGGGGTTGTTGGGGTGTCTGAGGATGCCAGGGCTGCTGGGGACTGTGCGTAGAGTGGGCTGTGGGGGGGGTGTGGGGTCGGTGCGCTTGCTGGGGGGTCAGGTGGGGGAACCAGGGCGTGAGCGGGTCCACAGTGATCTGGGGCTCCTGGGGCAACTCCTGCAGGGTGTAGTCGGGCAGGGCGGGAGGAGGAGGGGGCCGGGGGTGGTGGGGCGAGTCCGGGCTCGGCTGGTTCTCCGTCCTCCTCACCTCGGAGTCCTCCAGCTGCCTCAGAGAGATCTGGACGTCCGAGCGGGAGTAGGTGTATCCGTGGCCGGCCGGGCAGATCTCCTTGAAGTGGTCTGCAAGAGACAACCGGAAAAAAGTACAGGAGCAAATTGACTGATGACGCAGCTAAAACACAGCGATTATATTTGCGTCCTTAACTAAACTCTTCATGTGCGTTTGTCTAACCTTGACCCAGTACTGAGGAAACCTAGCCAAGCAGCCGCAGAGCCTCGACCGTACTGTAAATAATCTATACCTAGTGGCAATCCTGTGGTCACACTAACTACACGTGTAAATACAGTAAGTGTGGCTGTTACAGGCCGCTGAGTGATAAGTGTATCAGGGAAACTGAGTTTTGTGACCAGAAACCACATCAGAGGGCATGCAGGCAGGTGGTTACAGTCCGCAGTGTTCTTCTGTTACACGTAATAGCCTGCAGGTCTTTTGAGGCTGAACATGGCTCTAACAGTAGCTTGTCAGGACATAGAAGATCCAGCAGCTCAGTGATAAGAATAACTCTGTGTGTTTGCTTGTGTGTGCAAGTAAGCAAGTAAGTTATTAAGTTTGCTTATACGTGCCTATGTATGTGTTAGCGTATGAGAGAGAAAGATACAGCAAGTCAGTGATAGGGTGTCTGTCAATGTGTGTGTGTGCGAGTGCGTGTGTGTGTGTGTGTGTGTCAGTGTGTGTGTGTGTGTGTGTGTGCGAGTGTGTGTGTGTGCGAGTGTGTGTGTGTGTGTGTGTGTGTGTGTGTGAGTAACATTGGAAGCATCCTGGCTAAGCACCCTGGATTCTCGGCCTCTGATATCTAATATCCGACTTCTAACTTCTAGGAATCCCTGCCAAATAGGCATCTGACGGCTGTCTGGAAGTCCCCTTGTCAAACACAATCCCTCCAAAGGCACCCTCTGTCCAAGGCTTTGAAGATAAGACGTGGAGGCAGGGAGAGAAGGACCCCTGCCTCCCATGTTTCACTTAGCAGGGTCGTCCTCCTGTGAAACCTAGCCGGTCTGTTCGTCAAGGTCTCCAGCGGGGCTTCAGGGCAATTAACAGAACACGGCGAGCCCACTAAGAATGCAGTGTCATAACGACAGCTGGTTAGAATAGAGTCTCTGGCTGTTGTTGGTCTTTTTCCCCACGTCAAAAAAAACGTTAGGGTTATTGCTTAACTGCTTTCCGCGATTGTCGAATTTAAGAATGTGAACAGTGACTGACTGTTGTTATGAGTAGCTTGTAAGTCTTCATCATTTCGACCACACTTGAACTCAAATTCACCCTGTTAACACATGCAGTGGGATTAGACATTTGTGACCCCGGACAGAGAGTTCTCACACTGCGGGAAAATACGTAAAACTAAAAACAAGATGTATTGCATTTTGCTGAGTTCAGATCCCAATACAATACATACCAGTACCAGTACCAGTACCAGCACCAGTACCAGTACCAGTACTGGTCCGGGCTTAAGTATCAGTACCTGATCCAGGCAGCGGGCATCGTTCACAGACCCGACCCCAGGCCTTGCCCACCCGGCTGCAGCAGCAGATCTGTTTGGTGATGTGTTGGGGCAGGGGCAGGGAACAGGAGCCCGCTGAGGTGGAGCGGTAACACATTCCCCTCTGGTCTGACAATGCCTTGTCCGCTGGGAGCAGAAGGGGGAGAGGGAGAGGGAGAGGGAAAGAGAGAAAGAGAGAGAGAGAGAGAGAGAGAGAGAGAGAGAGAGAGAGAGAGAGAGAGAGAGAGAGAGAGAGAGAGAGAGAGAGAGAGAGAGAAAGAGAGAGAGAGAGAGAGACCATATCTCATCTTGAGACTCATATAAAGCTAACTTTATTGCTAATTTACAAGTATTCACAAAATGAATGTTGATGCCTAATGATATAAGATGATGTAATTCAATGTAAAATGTTGATAGGAAAATTGATTCCTAATAGCACAAACACAGAACAGCTGCCACTAGAAAACTGTTGTACTAATCAGTTTCTCTATACAGTAATAATAAAAACGAGAAGGTAGAACAGAACAGTATAGAACAGTATAGAACAGAACAGAACAGAACAGAACAGAACAGAACAGAACAGTATAGAACAGAACAGAACAGAACAGAACAGAACAGAACCGATCTGATCTGAACTGAACTGAACTGAACAGAACAGAACAGAACAGAACAGAACAGAACAGAACAGAACTGAACCGATCTGATCTGAACTGAACTGAACTGAACTGAACAGAATAGCTGAAGAGAACACTTTTGATTTCTCCCCCATCAATATGGTAGGCAGACAGTGATAGCAGCTCTTACAGACACAGTGGCTGCGTGCCGGGTCCAGCATGTATCCCGGTTTACAGATGCACCTATAGCTTCCTCTGGTGTTCAGACACTCGGCGTTCTTACAGATGCCAGGCATCAGGCACTCGTTGATGTCTGGAAAGAGTCAAAGGAAACACAATAACAGTCAGATTTATTCAAACTCTGCCGTCGTTCTTGTCTGGAAGGAGTAAAATACATCATAATAACAGTCAGATTTATTCAAACTTCAATCTTTGAAACGCTAAATATTATCTTTGTGGTTTATGAGAATATAAACAACAATATGACTCACATGACTATCCAGAGATGTTTGTCAGACTCAAAGAACATGTTACCATAGCTTGGGTTACCCGCTGCATTTAAACAAACTAAGCACATTTTTTTTTACGTTTTTTTTAACTCTGTTTTACCTTGACACACACCAGCACCCCAAATCCTCCGCATCTCATTTGTCATTTACCAGAATAGCGTTTTTTTAAAACACGTTGACTTCCCAGCTGTGTTTCTCTTTGTATAGTCAGGCATAGTAGAGGGGTGAGGTAAGTCTTTAGTGATATCCATACAGTACAGTCAGTGGAGGTAAATGAAAAACCTATTTTTAAACAAGACGACTAATCCCAAGCACCCATTGGCTGAAAAGTCAGAGAGGACTTGGAGGAGTGTTTTACATTACCATTGTTTCCACACAGAAACGCCTTAACGTAGTAGACCACAGGTCGAATTGAACACAGAATCAAAGTGAGTAATACGGACAAGCTTTTCATGCTATATCAAAATTGGCCCCACAGTGGCAAAGTTGCCCCTGAAAACACAGGACTGTACAGGACTAAGGAACAGGTGGATTACACGAGGGGCCTTAGCTCCAATCCACACGTCTCTAGGCTCTTTGTAAACGTAACCCTGACCTTTAACCCCTCCCTGCCGGTCTGCGGTAAGGGGATCCAACCACATCAGGATGACAGAGGTGCACAGTGCGATGACTGGAGAGTGTTGACAGTTACGTTCCATGTAGTTTGGCCTACAGATGGGTCAGCCATATACCAAACAGAGTGCTTACTACATGCTCACTAACCCTTGGGTTTAGAATAGCAGAAGAAATAGTAAGCCATAGTTTGGATATCTGCAACAAATCGTCTGTTGATTCAGGTCTCGTTACAGCAATTAGAGCGGTACACCACAATAGGTTACCAACACACTCATATTTCCCAACACTTTACCAGAAAACAGTTTAAAGTTTGTTTCAAATGTGTGCCCCCATTGTTTCCTTGTTTGCGGCATTCGATTTATGACAAACCTCAAATACATAAAGCTAACATTGTCTAACAGAGCAGCAGGCATGCTGGCGGTGGAGTGCCAGGCCAGGGAAAAACACAGGGAGGACATATTTCAGCGTCACAACGGCCGTGCCAGCCCTCTGGCACCCCGGCAGAGCCAGTGTTGTTTCACCCCGTTAAACAAACAGCCAATCATTAGGGTTTGTCCGTCCCCCCCCCCCCCCCCCGTCGCCGTAACGACTGGAACCTGGCACGCTCGGCCCGCGACGCAGTTTCCCGGCCGGAATGCATCCTGTCGCTGTTGTTGTGGAGGCGCTGGGAAAAAGTGAGTTCAGCAGGAGGGGGGTGTGGGGTGTGGGGGGGGGGGGGGGGGGGGGGTTGAGATGATTACGAATGGAAACCTCTCCCTTTCTCTCGCTGTTTCGCGATTACTCTGGCTTTCGGTCTCCCTCGGGACAGTTCATCCATCCCAGCCACGTGTGTGTACATGCACACACCTCAAGGAGGAGGGTGACAGGAGGACCCCGCAAGAGGTCACCCTAGCTGACCCTGGGTTTGTCGTGACCTTTGAACCCGGCCCCACTGTTAGCCCCAATGTAAGCACGCAAACACGACGCCCCGCTGAGCCCGGCCGGGCAGCTGAGAGGACGAGAGCTGGCGGGTTTAGGTCACCACGGCAACAAGACCTTAGCGTCGAGACCCTCTATGGTCAGGACAGCGAGTGAAAGAGGATCGTGAACGTCCTGCGAGGGGGCGGGGGGGGAATTTGTCTGGACTTGTCAAGCGGGACCGGGGGTATGGAACTGTTTTGGAACGCAAACCGACGTTTCTGTGTTCATGTGACTTATCGTGCTGTGGTAAACTTAAGATCCTCCATGGACGGTCTAAAAGCTTGACGCTACCGCGACGCGCCTCTCAACGCGCGCTCACCGTCATAAACTGGAGTAGCAGTTCAGAGTTCAAGAGGTCATCTGGGTTCATCGTCACATGGGGCCTGTAATCCATGCCCCCCCCCCCCCCGCACCCCCACCCTCCCTAGACCCCCACGACCCTGTTATTCTTACAGTCTGATGATGGCTGATGGGATTCACACTGACAACCTATGGGGGCTGAATGTGACCTGCGCTAATCTCAACACCTACTCCCCTGTCCCGACCGCTCGCCCAGGCCAGGATGTATGGCCCCGTTTGAGTTTTTTTTTCTTCTTCTTTTTTCGCTTGGAACCCATCCGTCAGAAGCCTGCCACGACAGTGCTCTCATGACGCCACTGTTATTGTAGTAATAACAGGCGCATGATGATGACCTCACTGCGAGGTCTACTGTGACCGCACGCCACCCCCCCTGTCTGGGTGCTTCTCCATTTCTGGAAAAACACGACCGGTGTAAAAAAAAACACAAAAAACATACACAGGAGTAACTAATGACGCTGACAAAGGAAACAGCTAGCAATAACTTACAGCATATATGAAAACTTCCTGGAGCGTCTGAAGAGCTGGACATGACAGTTGAAAAGGAGGTGGAGAAACAACAGCTTCTACTTTTAAGCCGGAGGTATTTATGAAGACACTCGTAACATATTTCATAAAGTGAAGGGTAAAATACAAATCCAGCTGTTGATTTGTGACCCCAGAGAGCTTTTAAAGCTAGAATTAACGCAAGACGTGTTTCTGTACGGTAAGGAGACACCCCCGGCCATACCAGACCACTTGTCCATTTGATGAAAAAATAACTGCACTCTATTTACAGTAACATGACTCATTCAATAGAAGTTATGTACAAAGTTTATCCTGACTCTACACAGACAGTAGTAGCCACAGTAACAGCATGCAAATCCTTCCCCTGTTGAAACATGACTATAAAGTGACGCAGAGTACGAGTAACAAGGCTCTTCAGTTGTGTGTTTGTAGTTTCAGCTTCACACTCCCCGACGAGCCGTTGAACAGAAGGCACAGCACATGTGGATGATAACACAGATACAAGCAGCCAAGCCTGAGTGGCCTGTTTACTGGAGCCAGGGGCCGCTACAGAAGACTGGATAAAGTCTGTTGTATGTATTTGTGCACATCGCAATGCGTATTGATGCACGTGTTGAAGTGCCATGTATCGATGCGTTTGTGTGTGTGTGTGTGTGTGTGTGTGAGAGTGTGTGTGTGTGTGTGTCTGTGTGTGTGTGTGTGTGTGTGTGTGTGTGTGTGTGTGTGTATGCGCACGTGCGTCCGTGTGTGTGTGTGTGTGTGTGTGTGTGTACGTGTGTCCGGGTGTGTGTGTGTGTGTGTGTGTGTGTGTGTGTGTGTGTGAGTGTAAGTACTGTATGTGTGTGTGTGTGTGTGTGTGTGTATGTGTGTGTGTGTGTGTGTGTGTGTGAGAGTTTAAGTACCGTGTGTGTGTGTGTGTGTGCGTGTGTGTGTATGTGTGTGAGTGTAAGTACTGTGTGTGTGTGTGTGTGCGTGAGTACTGTCTGTGTGTGCTGTCCGTCTTATCCAAAGCCGCGCGGCCTGGCAGCCCTGAGCAGCCGGCAGCCAGAGCTGGGAGCCGGCCCCAAACTGAGGTGATTCACTGTCTATGTTTGGCCCCCGAGGAAGGGATGAGGTCCTGTTCTGGCACGCGGAGACCCAGAGGGCCTGGAAAGGAGTCACACCGTGGCACGCTCCACTCCACTCCCCCGCCCGGTAAAAAACCATGAGAGAGCCGAAGAAAAACCAAGGCCTCAACCCTCCTCCTCGTTGGCAACGGTTCTGAGGGAACGAGAGAATTTAGAACGTTCTTTGGGGCTAGTGATCCGTAACAAGCGGCAGCTCTACGGCATTTCCATTTGAAACAGGTTTGAGTGAAGAGCGTGGATGTAGCTGGCATGCCGGCTCCTCGTCTGGTTGACAGAGGACCCCTGAAGGAGAGGCAACATCTTGAAATCATCATTTAAATATAAAAAAAAATAAAAAAAATTGAGAGATAAAATATGACGTTGTTTTTCGGGGGGCTAATCTCGAAGCCAACATTTTGGACGGCATCAAGTATGTGTTTTCTGTTCTTCAATTTGCGTGATGCTCCATAAAAGCATAACTGGGTCATATTTTCAATGGAGTAAAATTCGCTTTTATCGTAGAGTCCAGTAAACTTATTGAACCTGTGCATGCGAAACACAGGACCATAGGGGATAGTGGTTGGACAGTTGCATGGGTCCACACTGACGGCTTTATTTCACACGGTTCTGCTTCAGGACCTCCTTAAGCAAGCCACTATGCCACAAGAGACAGCCAAGGTCCCACAGTACAGTAAAAATCTCTATTGGCAGAAAATCGTGGTTGTCATAACGTTGACCTTGATTTTGTCTGCTTTGGGCGATACAAAGAAACATGAGTTCAAATGTCGTTAACAGTTCCGAAGCAAGCCAAGTCAAAGCTACGCATTTGAATGAAAACGGTTCAATCATCAGATAATATAGCACACAGCAGATCCAGATTCTCTCGGTACCCTTTAGGTCTTGGATGTTTTTCACAGGCATTGCACAGTGAATGGTCACTGGGGATTTGAGTTCTGATCTGAATAGGCATGTCTGTTCTTTTCCATTTGGACCAGGACCCCACAAGGGCCTCCTATCTTTAGGGAGACCCTCGGGTTTGTTTGCCCACTCAGACGCATGACTGAGCGGCTTTTCATGACCTTCTCAAGACCCCTGTCGTCGGATTCATTGTGTCCCACATTATTGGATTCACTTTTACAACAAAACTGGGAGAGGATTTTGCGACAGCAGTCTTCTTCATCAGCCTCGTCTAAAATAGATCTACGGTGTGTGCCGGTGTTACACACACACACACACACACACACACACACACACACACAAAGTTCTATATAACATGAGAGAATGTATCAAGCCAAAATTAACCATCGAGTTCAAAACGACATTACCCATAACAGGCAGGTGTTTGCCTACTGCGCCACTCCCCAGCAGGTTCTACACTGACCAATTAAAGCTGGCAAGAGTGCCTTATTGGCTGGCGACCTTTGAACTCTGAGAGGGCTAATTGACCATGCTCCCAGTAACCTGACTTTGACAGGCGGCTCGCGGTACAGCACCCAGAAAAGATGTCATCATTTGAGAGTGCCAGTGAGAGTCATATAATATTACCTATCATTATCTTAAGACCGGAGGGGGATATGCATATGTGTGAGAATACATGTACAGTAAGAATGTGCTTTATCACGGTAAATAATCCAACACACTTGAAAGTATCGGCAAAGTTGTCTTATATAATATGATAAGAAATGGCGTAACCACTGTATGCTGAGTAACATTTTGAATGGTCCATTGAGCGTGACCATTCTACATTTCTCCATTGAGAGTGACACCGTTGTGATTTCTCCTTTGAGAGTGATCTCATTTGTCCATTAAGGGTGACACTTACCTTGACAGTGTGTCATGTTCATCCTCTTGTACCCTTTAGGGCACTCCACCTGGCCATTCGCTATCACCGCATACGCTGTCAGACAAAAGAACAAGGAAGAACAAGACATATATTACCTACCGGTTTTGGTTGCGCCAAAGCATTGCATTCCCATAAACCCTTAAGACATAAATAAATAGAGAAAGAGAGAGAGAGAGAGAGAGAGAGAGAGAGAGAGAGAGAGAGAGAGAGAGAGAGAGGATACAAAGCAAGGAAGAAGTAAGAAACTACAATTCTCCTGTCCACTCGAAAAAGATTTACAGAGGGTCAGGGAAATAAACTCAAACTTCCAGCTCTACTGGACGGCACGATATAACTTACAGATTCAAGCCAGTTGGCAGGGGGGAAATAGGTGTGGGGGGGGGGGTCATGTAAATCCCTCCAGGACACCAGCCTGGAGACCTAAGCAGACCTCCATCAACCCTCCGCTACGCCCCCCCATCCACCCTGCCGTCGAGCCCCAAACACGTCACCTCGGCCCCTCAGCATGTGTCTGCTCCCCCGTCCCTCCCTTCACCCCCGCGGGGCCGGACGGACGGCCGATACAGCAACGTCATAAACATTTGGGGGAAACGTTCAGCGGGGTCACGACCCCGTGTCATTGACCGCGGCGCAGAGCCGCTCGAGCGGCAGGGCTCAGCGCTCAGTAGGACTGGTGATGAACGAGCGTTTCATTGGAGGAGGGGGAGGGGGGGGGGGGGGGGGGGGGGGGAGGGTTTATCGGCCTTGTTTTACTAAAACAATAACGACGGTCCCATGCGGCTTGTGTCTGTCGTTGGGGCACTTTGGGAGGTTGACAGTAGTGCTGTAAATAAAGCCGTGTGTGTGTGTTAGTGTGTGTGTGTGTGTGTGTGTGTGTGTGTGTGTGTGTGTGTGTGTGTGTTTTACTGTCCCTGGGAGGCTATACTGACTCTAACTGAAGACATGATGTCATCTCTCATTCAACACCCGGCCAGTTCACAGCAGGCTCCATTAACCGTAGAGAGAGAGAAAGATGGCTGCTGTAACTATCAGACGGCTGGAGGAGTGTGTTGGTGTGTGTGTGTGTGTGTGTGTGTGTGTGTGTGTGTGTGTGTGTGTGTGTGTGTGTATCCGTGCCGATGTTCTACAGGGGGTAATCAGAGCTGAAAGCAGCACAGGAACAAGGAGATCATCATTCACGTTTCTTCCCGGTTTTCCCAAAGCCGGTGTAACGGGATCCTAAGATGAGATGGCTTTGGTCTCAGGCTGAAAGGACACTATCCTTCCTGAGACGGATTGGTCTGAAAAGGGAGGTCCTCGTTCCTCACACAACTTTGCCAGACACTCACACACACGGACACACACACACACGGACATACGGACACACACACACACACACACACACACATGGACATACGGACACACGGACACACACACACACACACACACACACACACACACACACACACACACACTCAAAGCTCAAATAGTGCACACCAAGTCCGCCATGGGTTCATCTCCCCGGCACGACAGCGATTCGTCAAACCGACTCCTTTCCAGTCCAGATCCACCGTCTATTAGAGAGGCATCTCTCAGCACGTCTGTCTCCTCCCCCTCCCCCCTCTCTCCAGAGGTGACAGGCTGTTAATTAGGAATATTTATGCGCTGATCTGGAGCGCCGCTCCCAGCTGGTCGGCTCCGGTTCCCTGCCGAGCTCACAGCGTAAGAACAGGATATCTGACCGACGGAAACGTCCGCGGGGCGAGACCACGTGACCCAGGGGAAGCGGCCAACTCTTTAACAGGAACCGCTAAGATTGCGATATCATGTGATACAAGGGTTCCTGCTGAGCGGGCTAGTACGGTGATTCCCTAAGGGAGGCAACTCTCCGGCTGACTCGACAGAGGACTGACAGTTGACTGAGCGTGCAGGAGCGGCCCTTTGTTTGAGCAAGCCTGTATTTATCCAGGGACGGGGGGGGGGGGGGGGGGGGGGGGGGGGGGGGGGGGGGGGGCAGTCGATGTGGAAAAACCATCAATCTACCACAGCGAACCATAACAGGCCCGCTCCACCACCTGACGCACGCTGAGGTGAGTAAATTGTTTTGAATCCCTCTGTACTCTCTCCGCTCACATTCTGACAGCCAAAACTTTATCGTAAGGACACAACGCTATGATTAGTCGCGCCGGACGATTACGTCAGAAGTATGAAATGTGGATATGAACAAGTAATGTCTAAAAATGTATATTCTCTAGTTCGGTCACCCTGTCGGTGTCCCCCAACTGGGACTGTTAGTTCTGCAATACTGAGCCATGCCAATCCAGGCCAGACTACCTGTGGCTGGAACTGACCTGGGATAGACTGGGATGGGCAAGGGGCGCGGTAGACAGTGTGTGTATGTGTGTGTGGGTGTGTGTGCATGTGTGTGCATGTGTGTGTGTGTAGGTGTGTGTGTGTGTGTGTGTCTGTACGTGTGTGTGGCGTGCGTGCGTGCGTGTGTGCGTGTGCATGTGTGTGTGTGTGCGCGCGCGTGTGTTTGTGTGTGTGTGTGTGTGTGTATCAGAGGGCGGGGCAGGGCGGACCAGCACCTCTAATCCTCTCCAGGCTTTGGGGTAATTCATGAGATGTGACAGGTCGTTCAGAGCACAGAGACCCACCGAGGAGAGTCTGCTTAAAGGGAAACCAAGTCTCCCCTTTCTGGGAGGAAAAGACAGGGAGGGGGGCTTGTGTCTGTACAGAGAATATTAGCACTGTTCAATTCAATAATAACTCCATTAATATTCTATTAGAGGACCTGCTACCACCATCAAACTAAGCCTACAACCCCCTGAAATGCTTAGTAAAGTTGTTGGTTGTTGATATGGTTGCTGTTGACACAGATAGATGTAGGAGGAAACTTTTGCGGAAACAAGGCCACATTGTCGAGAGAGTCTCTTTGTCCATTCCCCTCATTGTCCTTCCACATACTTTGTCGGATCTGTCCTCCGTCCTATTTGTCCTCAGCCTAAAACAACACCCGGCTTCTCAGTCCCTTCCGGACCGTTTACCCATCACTGACGAGTAACCACGGCGACCAGCTCTTTGCATGGTGCCCCCCCCCCCCCCCCACACACACACACACACACACACACACAATTTCTAATCTCAACCTCTTTAATACTGGCGGGCGGTCCTTTAATTGCAAATCCAAACAGAATCGTCCCCTCTCTTTCTCTCGAGTCAAGAGTCAAAAGGGAGTTCTGCGGCCGGGCCATCGTCTTGGAAACCAGCGATTAAAGGCGAGCGAGACAGACATTCCAGCCTGCGGGAGTAGGACAGATATACGACAGGCTTGTGCCAGGGGACGTTCCGCTGGACGGAGATCCCTCACTGGTGAGTCCCAGCCACTAGACCACCCATGGAACGTCTCATTCAAGCGGAGGAGAAGTCGCTAGCAGGGCCACCAATCGCGAGCCGGTGAGGTCGCCAAAAGGTTCCCGGAGCTACTTTGTAACGACTACTGGTAACATTTATAAACCGGCAGTGGCTAGGAACAAAGGGAAAAGGAGAGAGGGAAAGAGAAGAATAGAAGAGAAAAGAGAAAAGAGAAGAGAGAAGCGAGAAGAGAAAAGAAAAGATAGGTATTAATCAAGCCCTGGCAGAGGAATGTTCAACAGTCTTCATTTCCAATGAGGGACGTTTCGGAAGTGAAAAAGGAGTGGAACTACCCTCAAGGCCCTTTTTTTCAGGACCCTCTCCTTCTCATCCCCAGTGCCTCCATGACAGTTCTGTGCCAGAGGGCAGAGGGCCAGCTCTTTAATCACTCCAGAGGTTTTTACGATCCCTCTGAGGTCCCACCCCAGACCCCCCAAACCTGCCTGATTAGAGCCAGCAGCCTCTACGAAGGGAAAGTCATTTGCTGTGAAAGCACCAAAACTCCTTGGCGTGTGCCACCCTCTGCCCATATCCCACCGCCCACATCCCAGGGAGGGTAAACATGGTGGAGTGAGACAGCTAGTCTGTTACAGCACTGACTCCTAGGCATAGCAACCACATCCCCGGGATGAGCTCACGGGGACACACACAAACACACACACACACGGACAAACAAACAGACACACACACACACACACACACACACACACACACACACAGTGCTGAAGGCGCTGATCATCATACTGATTAAATCAAAACTACATTCAAAACATTCTTTGGAACGTGTTTTCTTTGCATTGCTTTGAACAGTTTTCATTTTGCCATAAGACTTTCTCGCATCTTTCTTTTAAAAAGTTGCTTTCATTTTCTCCTTTCTTTCAAAATGCCACTGGCTGTTTATAACTGGACCGTGAACAAAAACACATTGCCACATAATCCCTTGCTCTGGCCACTCTCTGAAGCCTCCTCCACATCAACGTTTTGTATGTATCTTTCTTAGATTTTATTTTCTCTCTGTCTTTTTCTCTCTGTCTCGCTGGCAGGCTGGCTCGTAGCGTGAGACAGCAGATGAAGATTTATTTTGCATGGCTGTTCATCTACATTAGCTACACCACATCTAGATTAGCTACACCACCACCATCACAACCTAAGTTGCTGCTGTGAAGCAGTACTGTCCAACTAAAAGATACCTACTCCTTTGAAAACTGTTAACTTTCGAGATAAAAAAGAATGATCTATGTTCCTTGGATTTTCTGGTCTGACCATGCAGCCACTTGGAGGTTTAAAGCAGAGCAAAACCAAAGGGTCTTCCTCTGCCCCCAGCACCCAGTCAGCATGGATAAACCAAAGGGTCTTCCTCTGCCCCCAGCACCCAGTCAGCATGGATAAACCAAAGGGTCTTCCTCTGACCCCAGCACCCAGTCAGCATGGATAAACCAAAGGGTCTTCCTATGCCCCCAGCACCCAGTCCGCATGGATAAATCAAGAGTTGTCAAAGGAGTGCCTAGCGACTCTTTCTACTAACCCTGGGAATGGAACGTTGGCACGGCGACCACCAGATGTTCAATTCTATCTCTGTTTGTTTCCAAACATCAAGTCGGCAGCCACAGCTCTGCTTTTAGCGTTGGATCATTAACAAGTGTTAGCGTAACAAGCGCATGAATGAATGACAGATGAACTGTCTGAGGGAACGGATCGGGACGGGGTCGGGGGAGAGATGAGCTCATCTGGGACGACTCAACAGCCCTTCCCCCCCTCCCCCTCCACCTCCTCCTCCTCTCTCTCTCTCTCTCTCTCTCTCTCTATCTCACTCTCTCTCTCTCTCTCTCTCTCGACTTCACATCTGACAGGAGGAAAACGACTGGATTAATGTCAAGGAACAGCCTGCACATGTGGAGTGGAGCGAAGGGAATAAAGAAAGGCCGAGAAAGAGGGTTCGGAGCTGGGAGCGACGAGTAAGACAGAAAAGAGGGGGGGGGGGGGAGAGACAAAAGAAGATGGTGAGGCAGACCGAGAGGCAGAAGGAAAGGCAGAAGGAGAGGGACAGAGGACACAGGGGACGAGGAGAAGGTGGAGCAGGGAGCCAGGGAAGTGACATCAAAGTGACCTCCCCGACCCGGGGAGGAAACGTTTGGCGGGGGACGCTCCTGCTCCCGCGGGGGGGGGGGGGGGGGGGGATTTATGGAGGGTCACGCTGAATGGGAGTCCACCCTGCCTCATAACAGAGAGAGAGAGAGAGAGAGAGAGAGAGAAAGAGAGAGAGAGAGAGAGAGAGAGAGAGAGAGAGAGAAAGAGAGAGAGAGAGAGAGAGGGATGGTTTTTTTTAAGGAGGACAGTCAGAGTCATATCCTCCAGGGTTCCATCAGCCATGACACACTCTCTCCATCAGCTAGGGAGGGGCAGCAGTGACAGTGTGACTCACCACCAGGCCAAAGACACAGGTCAAAGGTTAAACAAAGGTCATGGGTCACAGCAACTGGCATCCAGTACGTTAAAGACATGTGCTGTTGAAATCAGACCTGAACATTGATTCATTATCACCTATTTAATCACTTTATTTTCAACTGATCCGTGATCATAATTGTTTTTCCCTACTATCAGAACTTTTTATGTTAACCTCCTTTTATTTTGTTTTTAATATTTAGACACATTAAGTTGAACTGGCTGTAGACAAGTTGAACTTGTTAAGTAAACAATAGAAATATGTCTTGATTGATTTAATATCCGAGCACACCGTCTCCTCATAGATATCCCACATAACCGTCAGGGGCTGGACTCAATTCAAGTCGTTCTGGCCACGGCAGACTTGTAAAAGCAAACGACCGCGTCCATCACTTCCAAACAGCTCCCCTGACCTTGCCATGTCCAATCAGTGAGGATCAGGAAGCCCCCGTAGGGATCGCCTTGGCCAATCAGAGCAAATCAGGAAGTACCTTGAGTTCCAGGAGTCACAGGCGTCGAGCTGACTAAACGTCCCCACTCTGTCATCAGAGCGCTTCATTGACCCTGGGACCAGAACGAGCTCCGGCTCTGGTTTCTGACCCGTCCTTCATCGGAACCAGGGACAGAGGGAGGGAGGGAGAGCAGGGGGGATGGACCCAGCAACCTGGGTTCTGATCCGTGTGATCTGGATCCCATTTCGGGCTTGGAATGTTTAGCGCCCGGGGCTCTGGCAGATCCGAACAACAGCGAGGATTCAGCTGTCAACTGACACACACTTCTGGCTGTCAGTACCCCCGCTGCGTCAGCCATCGCCCTCCCTACACACACACACACACACACACACACACACACACACACGAATACTCCAAAAACAACACTTAAAGTCCCACACATACACACACAGATACCCACACACTTGCACTGAATGCCATACACACACACTCAAAATCAAACACACATACACTCAAAGCAATACACAGACACTCAAAGTCACACGCACATCCACTATACACACACTCAAAACCACACTGACAAATATGTACTCATATAGACTAGCACATACACAGAGGGACACACACACTCACACTCTCACTCACACACACACACACAAGCACCCACACACACACACACACACACGCACACTAACCCACATGAACACACTTTTTCTCCTGCTTTTTCTCTATGGCCTCTTCATATGCACCATAACAATACGAACATTCTACCAGCCCAGAATAATACCATACGCCATAGAGAGTGAGTTTCTAGGAATACATATGTTCTCTCTCTCTCTCTCTCTCTCTCTCTCTCTCTCTCTCTCTCTCTCTCTCTCTCTCTCTCT
>CM030181.1:4275403-4277903 GCA_017639675.1 Aplochiton taeniatus | reverse complement strand
AAGAAGAAGAAAGAAGAAGAAGAAAAGAAGAAGAAGAAGAAGAAGAAGAAGAAGAAGAAGAAGAAGAAGAAGAAGAAGAAGAAGAAGAAGAAGAAGAAGAAGAAGAAGTTTTCCTTTCTAACGTTCCGGGACGACCCAGCATGGACAATGGGAGTTGTAGTCCAGTGAAAACAGCCTGTGCTACCCTAGATACCGACGTAACACCATCACACCGTGACCCTGAGCTCTCCTGCTGTTGCCCTTGGAAACCTGCCGGGCGAATCTCCACCTTTCTCTCTCTCTCTCTCTCTCTCTCTCTCTCTCTCTCTCTCTCTCTCCCTCACACACACACACAACCACACACACACACACACACACACACACACACACACACACACACACACACACACACACACACACACGCGCACACACACACACACACACACACAGGGCCAGGCTGACCCATGCTGCACCCAGCCTCTCTACCGTGTGGCCAAAACCTGTGTTTCCGTTTGACCCCCCCTTTCAAACGCACCGGTCGGACGAGGTCACTGGTCCAGCGCAGGCTCCCGTCTCCGTGACGACCCTTCCCCTCCCCTCCCCCCGCCTCGTTGAGCCGCAAGGCCCGGGTTTAACCTCTGACCTCCTCTCTCAGACGGCCTTGTCCTTCGCCTAATTCGTGACACATGCCTGGCGTCGCGCCGAGCCTAACTCACACGGAGAACACGAGATGAGCTACGAGTGCTCAGACGTTGTAAATCCGAGGCGTGTAAATCTCCCCTACAAGCACGCTTCCTGTCTGCGACAGCTGCTATCTGACGAGGAGAGAGAGGGGGGCCGGGGGGGGGGGGGCTGGAGGTGTGTGTGTGTGTGTGTGTGTGTGTGTGGGGGGGGGGTAATGGAGAGACGCCACCGTTTCTCTCTCCCTTCATGGCGGAGATATGGCACTGACTATGTTTTTGTTACTATCAATGCTTCTACTGTGGGCAACATTAATAGGGATAGTGACATCAGCACCGCAGGATAAGGCATGGCTAATCGATGCTGGTTCAGTGTTGGCTAATCTTGCTGCGTAATCGGTGCTCTCTAGTCTAATCTGGTAGCATTTAGAGGTGAGTGGTGCACAGTACATAGTCTACATTAACTTATGTTTTTAAGGTTAAAATCGAGCACTATATGTGAACCTTAAAAACACAATTTTGACTGTGCTTTCAATGAAAAGAGTTTTGAGTACATTTTTGGAATCCTTAATATTCAACAAACATTGCTATTACACTCTGAGTTATTGGAACACCGGCCTTATTTTTGTCCTGTACTTCTAAGACATTATTTCAATCAAGGCCACTACCTGTCCATCAACCGTCTCCTGGAAACAGCGTCCCACGTGTCCATTCTGACGCTGCTGCGGTCCGGCAGGGCCGTTGCCGTTGGCAACGCCGTGCCCGTTGGAGTAGTCGTCATGGTGCCCGTTGCCATGCCCGTTCCCGTTAAAGTGGCCGTTGTTCCCGGGCTGCGAGCGTTGCTGCACGGAGTGTGCACCTCCCTCGGAGCTGGGCGGTCTCTGGCCGGGCCGGACCCGGGCCACCTGGTGCACCTGGACCTCGGCGCCAGGAGGGTGCTGGATGTGGACGTTCACCAGAGAGGGGTGCATGGACACTGGAACAGAAACCACGGTAACTACACAGACCACCAGACCACCAGCTGACCAAAGGAAACCATGGTAACTACACAGACCACCAGACTACACACATTATCAAAGGAAACCATGGTAACTAGTCTACACACACAACCAGACCACGTACAATATCAAAGGAAACCATGGTAACTCCACAGACCACCAGACAACATACATTATCAAAGGAGACCATGGTAAATACACAGACCACCAGACCACCAGCTTATCAAAGGAAACCATGGTAACTACAAGGCCCACAAGAAACCATGGTAATTGCACAGACCACTAGAAAGCCTACAGTTCCACAGGACACCCAGCACCACCAAACCCCATACAGTACACCCTGAAAAGGGCTGAGGGGGTGTGGGGTGGGGTGGGGGGTAAGGGGTTGGGGGGGGGGGGGGGGGGGGGGGGGGGCGTACAAACAACTTACAGACCTGTAAAACAATCCGACACAGAGTCAGGCCTCCAGGGAAATGCTAAGACAGGCTAGCCCTCTCCTCTATCCTCCGGCTCGGACTGTACACAGAATCTACAAAGGGATTGGCCCGGTGAGGAACGCACAGCGGACAACAAAAGCCTCTCTATCCTCTATGTAATCCCATGGCCTTGCTTCATGACCCTGAACGGTTTGTGGAGCAGAGAAGAAGAGAAGGCCCCAGGAGAGACGTCTGTCTGTCTGTCACACACACACACACACACACACACACACACACACACACACACACACACAAACACAAAGACAAAAACACACACACACACACACAAACAACACACACACACACACACACAAACACACAGACACAAACACATAGACACAAACACACACACACACACACACACACA
>CM030181.1:4240403-4270403 GCA_017639675.1 Aplochiton taeniatus | reverse complement strand
GCTAACAAAGACAATGTAAAAAGAAAAAAGTAACAAAAGAAAGAGAAGAGAAGAGAAGAGAAGAGAAGAGAAGAGAAGAGAAGAGAAGAGAAGAGAAGAGAAGATTAGAGAAGAGAACAGAGCAGAACAGAACAGAGCAGAACAGAACAGAACAGAACAGAACAGAACAGAACAGAGCAGAATAGAGCAGAGCAGAGCAGAAGAGAACAGAACAGAACAGAACAGAACAGAGCAGAACAGAACAGAACAGAACAGAACAGAGCAGAGCAGAGCAGAGCAGAACAGAGCAGAGCAGAGCAGAACAGACTACAGAAGTACAGAAGTTCAGCAGTACAGAAGTACAGAAGTACAGCAGTACAGCAGTACAGTGTAGTACAGTGTAGTACAGCAGTACAGTGTAGTACAGTGTAGTACAGCATAGTACTCACAGACTCTGTATCCCTGCGTCTTGGCGGGCTGCTGTGGCTGCTGGTTCTCGCTATAGATGGTCGTGGTGTCTCCCTTCTCGCAGTTGTTATGGCAACGGCCGCCGCTGCACACACGCCGACACACCATGGGCGTGAAGACGATCTTGATACGGTCCAGGTTGGAGGTCAGGTTGGCCCCTGGGCGAGAGACGCAGACACACAACAGACTGAGGAAGAGGAGGAGGAGGACAAAGAGCGAAGAGGTGCGGGAGAGGAGCGGCATTGTTTCTTCTAGCCCCTCGCCGCAGTCACACTCTCCCTGTTTGGTGCACTACGGGAGCTTTATATGATCCGTGTGTGCGTAAGTGTGTGTGTGCCAGCGGCTGGGCAGTGGCAGGGTGCGCAGATGTGAGGACAGGATGGCAGATGGGGAGAGAGAGAGAGAGAGAGAGAGAGAGAGAGAGAGAGAGAGAGAGAGAGAGAGAGAGAGAGAGAGAGAGAGAGAGAGAGAGGGAGAAAGAGAGAGAGAGGCACTGGGCGGCCCTCCAAGGCCTTTATCATTGGGATAAGGTGTTCTGGAGAAACGTGTGTGTGAGTGTGTGCATGTGTGTGTGTGTGTGTGTGTGTGAGAGAGAGAGAGAGAGAGAGAGAGAGAGAGAGAGAGAGAGAGAGAGAGAGAGAGAGAGAGAGAGATAGAGAGAGAGAGAGAGAGAGAGAGAGAGAGAGGAAACCTTGTGTAATGGTGGGCAGCCTTTCAAAAAGCCGTTGCTATGGTAAACAATCAGATACTCCGAGCGGCAGCAGCCCTGTCTGTTTTATCAGCCCGACCCTCCTTCCTGCTATTCTTCTTCTTCGTTGGTCCTTACCGGCTGGCAGCACCGCGTTGCCGCCCGCCCCCTGGAGGCGGGCGTCGGCATGGGGACGGGGGGCGTTTTGAGGCGGCCTGGCCCCCCCATGCCCGTTCCCGTTGGGTAGGGCGTTGGAGGTGATGGGCCCGGTGGAGGATGGGTAACGCTTCACGGTGCGGGAAGTGCCAGTCTGGTGGGGGGAGGAGTCAGGCGGGCCACGCCTCACTTGGGTCCTGCCAATCAGAGAGCAGAGGACTGTTAATGACCCAACCTCTTACTACTGAAACAAATACACGCGAACACACATACACACACACACACACACACACACACACACACACACACACACACACACTCACATTAAACACACACGGAGGTAAATATTAAAACCAAAGATGAAAAACACATATACATGCAGGGTCATAATGACACACCGAAGCCCACATAACTAACACATAGCCATGAACATTGTTACATTAACACACACGCCAACTAACGTTCCCACAGAGGAGAAGGCTGACCCAAGTGGATCGGTAACGTGTACGGCTGTTCAATCAGGGAGCCACGTGTTCTCTGAGGTCACAGCGTTACCTAACGGATTTTATACCATTTGGACGTCGTTTATTTTCATTGAATCAAGCAGGAATCCCTGGAATATCCGGTAACATCTGCAGTTGTTCAAGACAGCTGGGCGCTGCTCTAATGAATGAAAGGTCTCGCCGCGTCAGAGAGAAACGCTCCCTTAATGAAAGACCAGTCCGGGTTGATCGACGCAGAAATAGAGCCGGCACTATCCGGACAAGCTGGGGCCGGTAATTTCCATCGGAGCCGCTGGCGTGCGCATTTGAGCTTGAGAGAAAAAGGGCAGTGTTTGGTCTTTATGGAATAATTTGATTTGTTTGACAGCAACCGCTTTTAATAATATGAATCATTCTTAGCTCGAATAGTAAGGGATTATTTCAAGGCAGACTTTTGGTCTGATCTGGGACAGATGCAATTCAGACAGAGAGCGAACAGTGGGTGTGTTTGTGTCCCTAGACAGATGTGTGTGTGTGTGTGAGTGCGTGTGCGTGTGTGTGTGTGTGTGTCTGTGTGTGTGTGTGTGATTCTGCATAGAAGAGTCAGTATATATGTCTGTAAACAGATGTGTTTGTGTGTGTGTGTGTTTGTGTGTGTGTCTTTGTGTGTGGGAAGCATAGTCGGTATGCATGTGTGTGTGTAGACCGAGGAGTATGTATTTGTGTGTGTGTGTGTGTGTGTGTGTGTATGAGAGAGAGAGAGAGAGAAAGCGGCAGAGCTATCAGGTGTCCGAAGCGGCAGCTCCCTGCCAGCAGCACACCTGCAACCTGAACATGTGCCCGCAGGGCCCTAATCACTCTGCAGAGTAGAAATTACACGCCGTGCTAACACTCCTCCTCACACGTGGGGTACACGCCACACACACCCCTTCAGAGACAACAACAACACACACACACACACACACACACACACACACATAAACACAATCACAGACATTTGCATCCACACCCACGCATACACACACACACACACACACACACACAGACACACACACACACACACACACACACACACACAAGCACGTCGTCTCGGACGCAAGCCTCTGCATGTTGCTTTGTTCGGAGTTTAAAGAACATTCCTGTTTCATTATCGGTTTAATAAAGAGACACTAAATAAGAGGGAGAGGCCGAGACAAATAAGCGCTATAGCAACCACCACCACCACCTGCTCACCCTAAGCATTAGCGAATAGATTCTGTTCTGTTCTGTTCTGTTCTGTTCTGTTCTGTTCTGTTCTGTTCTGTTCAGTTCAGTTCAGTTCAGTTCAGTTCAGTTCAGTTCAGTTCAGTTCTGTTCTGTTCTGTTCTGTTCTGTTCTGTTCTGTTCTGTTCTGCTCTGCTCTGTTCTGTTCTGTTTGTTACATTCTATCCCATTCAGTCCCCAGTTGTCATTTTCAGTATCAAGTGCCAGCCCATCCGGCCCCCAGCTGGCCCCATTCGGCCCCATCCGGCCCCCATCTGGCCCCATTCAGCCCCATTCGGCCCCATCCGGCCCCCATCTGGCCCCATTCAGCCCCATTCGGCCCCATCCGGCCCCTATCTGGCCCCATTCAGCCCCATTCGGCCCCATCCGCCACCATTCTGCCCCATTCTGCCCCGTCCGGCCCCATTCTGCCCCCATTCGGCCCCATCCGCCCCTGTCCCGTGTCCTGGTGAGGCAGCCCAGGGCTGGTCCCGTGATTCCTGGCCCTCACACTTCCTGCTCCTCCTCTGGATGGATGTTGCTCCTCATCTCTTTTCATTTCCGCTCTCTTTTTTCTCCTCTTCCTCGATCTGTTTTTCTCTCTACTCCCTTCTCTGTCATTTTTTCCCCCTGGCTTTACCTCTCCCTTACTCGATCACTGTGTATCCCTCTCTCTCTCTCTCTCTCTCTCTCTCTCTCTCTCTCCCTCTCTCTCGTCAGTGGATCACAGGGGGCACACAGGGCTCCATCTGCCTGTTTGATGTCCTCATCCCATCATTACATAGTTCAAGGTAACAGGAGGGGCTGGGCCTGCTCTGTTCAGGCTGAATGAACAGTAATCTGGGGGTCCTTTGGACACTATTACACATCAAACGTCATTACGGATCAGACAGACAGGCAGGCATCATAGAATAAGAAACAGAGAGACAGACAGGCAGACAGGCAGAGGGACAGACAAACAGTCAGACAGACAGACAGACAGACAGACAGACAGACAGACAGAGACAGACAGAGACAGACAGACAGACAGACCGACAGACAGACAGACAGACAGACAGACAGACAGACAGACAGACAGACAGACAGACAGACAGACAGACAGACAGACAGACAGACAGACAGACAGATAGACAGACAAGGAATGTTAGCTGTGTGGACTCAATCACCAGTTGTAGTGAGGTAGAAGCAGGACTTAGTGGATCACAGAGAAGGTAACAGATTTATGGCATAATTCATGGAAAACATTTTTCAAAACATCTGCTCCTGTCTAACACTGGATGGAGAGTATGTGTCCATCTTAGTTTGTGATAATTGTGCCGTATCATCGATGCGTCCATCGAAACGACAGTCCACTGTCGGACGAAAAACCGAATAACAACCTCTGTCTGCACGCTATGTGGATATCCTCCTAACGTTTATTTGACAATCATGAGGGAGGTGTTCCGAAAGGAATGTGCTATTTTAAACAACAAGGTTTTAATGTGACCACTACTGGAATGCGGGACTGATCGTATTAGAGCAGAACGGCCAGAGTAATGAACAATTACATGTCACACACTGAAACCCAGACATGCTCACGGAATCACATGGGAGGGCCGCATTAGAGACACATTTGGTTTGGAGACAATTCAATATACTGACGAGCAGAAGAGGTGAGCGTGTCTGCATTTTGTGTGCGCGCGTGTACGTGTGTGTGTGTGTGTGTGTGTGTGTGTGTGTGTGTGTGTGTGTGTGTGTGTGTGTGTGTGTGTGTGTGTGTGTGTGTGTGTGTGTGTGTGTGTGCGTGCGTGGCACGCTTGTGACTAGCCATAACAGCATAAACTCCTTTTGAGTACCAAATACTAGAATCAGGGATCGGGGTCAATGTGGTCGGCAGCCATGTTGATATTTTTCGTTTTTTAAAACAATTTTTCTGGGTATTTTCTTTTTTTAAATGACGTGCGTGTACAAATAAACCATCGATGGCTGCTCACAGTCTGTGTGAACCTCCTACTGTGTGGTCCAGGAGCTGGAGCTCCCTCTGACAGCCAGGGAGTCTTCCCACTGTGACACAACGCTCTGGCAGACACTGCTTCACCTCATCATCCAATCCACATGTGTGGAAGGAAGGCAATTAGCACTCCAGTTATCGGACGACAGACGGACCGAAAGTGGGGCTAATCAAATGGAATATATCAGTCTAACAGCCAACAGCCAAGATTATTCACCTTGTTCGATACATTTTTTTTTTATTAAAAATAATGGTGAAAATTTTTTTGCTTTCAATGCATTACAGTATAAAGTTTTGCCTGCCCTCAAATTTACAGCACACATCATTTCTGTAAAATTCATTATTTAAAATGTAAAGGTATCAGGAGATCATTTAGGCTCTCTCCTTCTGTACTCCTCCTGGGAGGAAATGGAAGTTGCAAGTGAACATGGCACAAGCCACACAGCCAGGAGAGTTGCTTTAGCTTATGAAGCGGCCACTTAGTGTCAGCCATGGAGTCTGATTAGAAGATGAATACAACGTTAGACTAGGCTTAGCTAGGAACTGAGAGAGAAACAGCTTCAGACCAGCCATCAGAAATGTACCACAGGCAGCATTGTGAGCAGCTCGGATTGGCTGGTTCTGTTCTGACCTCCGACCTTGAATAGGATCAAAGGGCCCCATCAGGTTGCAGCTCTCCTCCAGTAATAGCAACCAAAATAAAACAGGAAAGAACCAGGAAGTGGATGAGAGGCCAAGAACAGCGCCTCAGATCACCAGACAGCTTGCCGACGCGGAGTCCCGTAACGTGTTGTTAAATAGAAATGTGTGGAACAAAACTGCCGAGCTAAATAGTGGGTCCTCTTTGAAGAGTGGGAGGAGAGGAGGCAGAGAGGTTGGGGGGGGGGGCATGCTCCTGTTGTGTCATTGTACGAGAGGGCCCAGGGACTTTGTGATTTATCCAGGGGGATGAAACAGCAACACAGTGTGTGTGTGTGTGTGTGTGTGTGTGTGTGCGTGTGTGTGTGTGTGTGTGCGCGTGTGTGTGTGTGTGTCTGTGAGAGAGAGAGAGGAGAAAGTCTGAAAACTTAACACTTGCACACACACACGCAACCACAGACATGAACTTGAGGGCTGTGAAAAAACACACAATACTTCCCAGCAGCAAAGCTGTAGATCGTTTTTTTTTCAATATCCTACCCGCCTTGGTAACTACGGCAACTAGTTGGTAAGGGTGTTTGTCGGATGGCCACGCTCAAACATAAATGTCTACCACACACACACACACACACACACACAGTTAACAGTCCCCCAGGATCTTAATCCTCAGACAGTGGTTCTCCTACACACACACACACACACACACACACACACACACACACACGCGCGCGCGAGAGACATAAACAAAGCCCCTTTTCCATTTGAGAGTGTTTGAGAGTGTTTACATCTGAGCCCATCTCTCCCAGTGCTTCACTTCACCAGCAGGCTGAGGCTGCCTCCAGGTCCACTTTGTCTGGATCAACGCGGGGCGGTCCCCACTCGACAGGATTACAGCGCGGGGACCCGTCTCTGGGCCGGTGTTTACCGCCTCCACGTCCTGTTACAGCAGAGCCCTGGCCCACTCCCAAACAGCGTCTGGGGCTTTCTCTGCATCCAGACACATGGGACTTCGATTAAGGAACGACATTATTTGTCGTTCCCTCTCCCTGGCCCTGACACAGCAGAGCCCTCCTCTCTGCCTCTCCCTGGCCCTGACACAGCAGAGCCCTCCTCTCTGCCTCTCCCTGGCCCTGACACAGCAGAGCCCTCCTCTCTGCCTCTCCCTGGCCCTGACACAGCAGCGCCCTCCTCTCTGCCTCTCCCTGGCTCTGAACGAGGCTCTTTGTTCAGTGCCATTTGTGTGTCCAGCATGGCTCTAGACTTTCCCTCCAGAGAGTCTCTAGTGACAGCATGCCTTAGCCGGGGACGGCCTCCACAACGCTGCTAAAACGCATCTACAGGAGAGGAGATCTCTAGCTCACTGTGGTGGTCTCTCTACCTCTCTCTCTCTCTCTCTCTCTCTCTAGCTCACTGTGGTGGTCTCTCTACCTCTCTCTCTCTCTCTCTCTCTCTAGCTCACTGTGGTGGTCTCTCTACCTCTCTCTCTCTCTCTCTAGCTCACTGTGGTGGTCTCTCTACCTCTCTCTCTCTCTCTAGCTCACTGTGGTGGTATCTCTCTCCCTCTCTCCCTGTCTCTCTCTCTCTCTCTCTCCCTGTCTCTCTCTCTCCCTGTCTCTCTCTCTCTCCCTGTCTCTCTCTCTCTCTCTCTCTCTCTCTCTCTCTCTCTCTCCCTGTCTCTCTCTCTCTCCCTGTCTCTCTCTCTCTCTCTCTCTCTCTCTCTCTCTCTCTCTCCCTGTCTCTCTCTCTCTCTCTCTCTCTCTCTCTCTCTCTCCCTGTCTCTCTCTCTCTCTCTCTCTCTCTCTCTCTCTCTCTCTCTCTCTCTCTCTCTCGCTCTCTTTCACTCTCTCTCTCTCTCTCTCTCTCTCTCTCGCTCTCTTTCACTCTCTCTCTCTCTCTCTCTCTCTCTCTCTCTCTCTCTCTCTCTCTCTCTCTCTCGCTCTCTTTCACTCTCTCTCTCTCTCTCTCTCTCTCTCTCTCTCTCTCGCTCTCTTTCACTCTCTCACTCTCTCTCACTCTCTTTCACTCTCTCGCTCATTCTCTCTCTAGCTCTCTTTCTCCATTGCGTTCTCTCTCTCTCTATCGCTCTCTCTCTCTCTCTCTCGCTCTCTCGCTCTCTTTCTCTTTCTACCTCAGCCTCAGTCTCAGCCCAGTGAAAAACAACACTTTTTCATTCTCTTTTATTTACCTAGAATTCTTAATGACTCTATTCCCCCCCCCCCCCCGAAGGGATTTTTGTACAAATTTGTTCATTGCATAACAGTTGCTCTTAATTAGAGGCAATTCCAAGGCTACTTGGCAAACAGGGAAAAGTAAACGATGGTCATTGCAGATCAAGGCTAAGTTCCAAGAATACACAGTCACACACACACACGAACACACACACACACACACACACACACGCGAACACACACACACACACACACACACACACACACACACACACACACACACACACACACACGAACACACACGAACACACACGAACACACACGAACACACAGAGCCTGATCCCACTAGTCCAATAAAAAACGAAGTGATCTCACTTTACAGCGAATTTGGAGATCATCAAACTAATTTGAGAGAACAACAGACTAATCGTTACTGGGTTGAACAATGACTGCTTTGTACCACCCTAACCCTAACCCTAACCCTAACCCTAACCCTAACCCACAGCAAGGAGATCAGTGACGGGGCACATGCGATAAGTATACTCCTAAACGGTGGACGGGTGCGAGAGACAGCACGGTTTCACAGGCGTGAAGTCTATCACCCTCTGTGGGCTTCGGGAAAGTGTTCTTTTCTTCTGGACGCTGCGAAGGCTTTCGCAAGGCTTCGTGAATTCCTCCGCACAAATTCCAAAGCGTCAATAAAGAGGCTGAGTCCTTCGGAGTCCGATCGGCGCATCTGGACAGCAGAGTTTTGGGATGACGAACTCCCTAGGAGAGGAAGAGGCACTTCAACTGGGTGTTCCCCCCGGCAACAACAGCAATGGACGGGGCCCGTTCTAGGTTGTTCAATTCAAGAATGCCGGTGGAAGAATGTTCCGGAATGCTGCGGAGCAAGCGATCCGGGGGTGTATAAATGGTACTAAATTAACACAGGCCAAAGCACTGATAAAGCAAAGCATTGATTGATGATACATCCGTTTTTATGTGTCTGTATTACAAGCTTTAGACAACCGTTGCGATAGCTGGCCCAGAACTATGGCCCCTTTCATTCCTAGTAAAAATGATAGATACAGTGCTCCAAGAGAGGCGCCGGGAATATAAAAAAAAGCAGCGCAGTGTTCTGGGTTTCCACCTCGACCATCCTACCTTCCATTTTATAGCAGGTTAAGATAAGTGTTTAACAGCCTTGTTAAAGGCTTTTCTAAACTTGAGATGTATACTTGGAGAGACATGTGGAGTAACTGATATCATGGAAGCAGAACCAGGAGCTCAAGTTACAATAAAAACGTAAACTCAAGAGGTCCAGTTCCTATAGAAACATAGAACCAGGAGTTCCAGTTACTATAGAAATATAAACTCAAGAGGTCCAGTTACCGCAGAAACATAGAACCTGGAGGTCCAGTTACAGTAGAAACATAAACTCAAGAGGTCCAGTTCCTATAGAAACATGGAACCAGGAGTTCCAGTTACTATAGAAACATAAACTCAAGAGGTCCAGTTACCGCAGAAACATAGAACCTGGAGGTCCAGTTACAGTAGAAACATAAACTCAAGAGGTCCAGTTCCTATAGAAACATAGAACCAGGAGTTCCAGTTACTATAGAAACATAAACTCAAGAGGTCCAGTTACAATAGAAACATAGACCCAGGAGGTCCAGTTACAGTAGAAACATAAACTCAAGAGGTCCAGTTACCGTAGAAACAAAAATTCAGGAGGTTCAGTTACTGTAGAAACATTTCGTTAACTGAAACACACTCGGCTCCTGTCTCTGTTGCAATGTTTAAAGCCTAATTGAGTTACACACCTCAGCGACCACCCAAGAACTCAACCGCCCTGGGAACTTTTAAAACGCGGAGGAATCTACCCCAAAGTGTCAGTCAAAATATTATTCCTGGAAAACTACTACTGCCAATTCATATAAATCGTTTTCAAGGCAATTGGACTAGGAATAAAACAAGTCGTCACGTTAGGGGCATGATAAGGACTTAAAAAATAACAGACATGACGAGGAAGAAAAAATCCCTTGGTAAATGTTTAACATATTTTTCATCCCCAGTCTAGCCAACAGGTTTCACACAATGCACAGCTACTGAATAGAAACATGATGAAGAAACACCACTTAGCTTCTCAAGCTAGTGGATAAAGTAAAGGGCCTTTGTGTTTGAGTATAAAGAGAGGCAGTGGATGGTTCTCCTCCTACCCACCCAGAGAGCTGTCCCTGCTGGCCTGCCTTTGGCCACACACCGGACGGGTCACCCTGGGTTGAAACCTCAAGCTGCTCCCTCACTGCATTAACACTCCTTTCCTCCCTTCCTCTCCCCCTGTCCCTCCCTCCCTCCCTCCCTCCCTCCCTCCCTCCCTCCCTCCCTCCCTCCCTCCCTCCCTCCCTTCCTCTCCCCCTATGCCTCCCTCCCTCCCTCCCTTCCTCTCCCCCTATACCTCCCTCCCTCCCTCCCTCCCTTCCTCTCCCCCTATACCTCCCTCCCTCCCTCCCTCCCTCCCTCCCTCCATCTCCCATTCTCTCCCCCTACACCTCCATGCTGCTGGGCTCCATTCAATCAGATCTCTACGCTTTGACACGAAACACGCCGCAACATACTTAATGCCCCCGCCCAGCGTCGGAGGGAGGTGGTGTGTGTGTGTGTGTGTGTGGGGGGGGGGGGGCGTTTAAATCGAATGTATTATTGTTGCTTGTTCCTCATGGCAACAGGGTGGGCCAGTAGCGAGCGAAGGTTTTATGTTGGGTGTTCATGTGAAATCCCTAAATAACCCAGCGGCAGTCCCAGCGCCATCAAAAGGCCCGGGGTAAATTACAGCCTGGCTGACTGCTTCATCTGAGGCGGTCTGCGGCCTCCTCGCCTGACGGCCCCCTCAACCACCCAGACATAGAACAGGAGCAACTAGAAAGGACAGGACCATTTGGTATCCGTGACCAGTTGAAAGCAGGAACTTTTCTTTGCTCGAACCATCGCTAAGTACGGCGTTTTCCGAGGGGTGACGACAGCCTGAGTTCCTCTTTAAAGCAGAGAGGACGTTGCAAATTGTCACTACCGACTGTGGATGCTCTGGGTGTGTCGGTTCTGGTAGTCGCGGTTCTACGGTTGCGGGGAGGCTGGGAGAGCCACAGCCAGGTCGGTTCTCACGGCCAGCGCTGGGCCGGGGTTAGAGAGGTTTCCTCCTGCGTGTCAGACCCGCCGAGGGGAGCAGCCTGTAGGAGGATGTGGGTATCACGTCTGAGGTGAGGTTTCTGGGGACGGCTAGACACAGTGTTTCTATTTCGTTCTATTTCACTCTACTCTACTCTATTCTGTTCTGTTCTATTTGATTCTATTCTATTCTTTCCATTCTATTCTATTCTATTCTATTCCATTGTCTTGTCAGTGGCGAAAAAATACTTTATGTATGTATGTATGTTAGCTTACATTTTTATTGACAAAATCTTACTTTTTTCTACCTCATCCTCAGATGAAACCTAAACCCCTTTTGTCTTGTCCATAGCCAGTAAAGAGTTCATCTCAATCCAACAGTGCAATATCTCCCTCTATAAATATCATCAAAAGGCTAGATTTCTTTAAAAGACTCTTACTATGACAGCATGGAAAAAAGCCTTTGGTTTTACATTTAGAGCGGAGTTGATCTAACGTCGGGGACGCGTAGGGAGTGTTACCAAGAGGGATCACATTGCATTGTAATCTGAAAGATTGTTCATGCTGAGACCAGGCTTGCGGTGAGGCTGGCTGAGTTATACTAGAGTCTCTAGCTCTCCGTCAGTCCAACGCTCTCTGTTCTTTCTCTCTTTCTCGTTGTCGGTCCATCTCTCTTTCTTAGCTTCCTCCTTCTATCTCTTTGTCCGGTTTTGTTTTTCCCATCCTCCTTTTTCCTCTCTCTCTCTCTCTCTCTCTCTCTCTCTCTCTCTCTCTCTCTCTCTCTCTCTCTCTCTGTATTTATATTTTTCTGTACAGCCCTGAATTGCCATCAACCCCAGTAGATAAATGACACCCAGACAAAGTAGCCCCAGCTGAACATGAGGGTTGGAGAGCTACGGTATCATGGCTCCACTTCACAGCACATCAGTCCTCGGTAATCCTCTCTGATTTTACAATATACAGGATGGCCGCACTTCAGAAAACAAGCCAAAATGTTTAACGACCTGCAACAGGACCACCACGGGAGAGAGAGAGAGAGAGAGAGAGAGAGAGAGAGAGAGAGAGAGAGAGAGAGAGAGAGAGAGAGAGAGAGAGAGAGAGTGAGACAGAGAGAGAGAGAGAGAGAGAGGGAGAGAGAGTTGAAGTAAGGTGAATTTAGGTCAGTTGCCCACATTTGTCTGGTTGTTTCTAAATACACCTGGCCACAACATACATTTCAATTTCATTGACATTTCAAAAGGCCTGTAGAGTTTTTGATCTAGCTTCTGCTGCAATGTGTTAAGTATACTCAGACAAACCCAGAGTTTTGCCAATTTGAACCCGAGTTGTGATAACAAACTCCTCTCTGTTTCTGTGTTTCTCAAACCCACTAGTGAAGATAGGGGCTGAGCTTCAATAGGAGCACAACACTGAGACCTTGACAGACTTGGCAACCGCTGAATCTTCTACTCCTCAGTTTCTATTCGATTCTATTTTATTCTATTCTATGTTTGTGCTGACATAAGAGCCCGCTGAGACATGGAGAGACCTGACAGCAGCTTAACAATCTACTCCTCTGTTTCTATTCTATTCTGTTCTGTTCTATTCTATTCTATTCTATATTCTTGTTGACATTAGAATCCTACACTGAGAAAAGGAGAGACCTGAGAGCAGCTTAACAATCTACTCCTCTGTTTCTATTCTATTCTATTCTATTCTGTTCTATTCTATTCTATATTCTTGTTGACATTAGAATCCTACACTGAGAAATGGAGAGACCTGAGAGCAGCTTAACAATCTACTCCTCTGTTTCTATTCTATTCTATTCTATTCTATTCTATTCTATTCTATTCTATCTTCTTGACATCAGAGTCCAACACTGAGACCTGGCAGCAGCTGAAGCTGTTACTCCTCGGTTTGGCCACGGTGCTGCTCCAACAAAACCGCAAAAAGAAGAAACCCTTTCATTATCCAGTCAGTCCCCTCTCTCTCTTTCTCCTCTGTATTCACAAGGGAAACAGTATTCTAGGAAACCCAATGCCAATGAGGTTTGCAGATGCTTTGTCATGTTTTCAGTTGGATCATAGTTCCTCCCTTCTACATCTCTGTCTAAACACCGCGAAACAAACGGCCGTTTTTTCTACTCAGAGGGCTCGGAATTTGATGTGACATCACAGCGCAAGCTCGCCGGTTTTCACTCCAGTGTGCAAAGAAGGAAAGTCGGCACGGAGAAACTAAGAAAGAAAGAAAGAAAGAAAGAAAGAAAGAAAGAAAGAAAGAGAGAAAGAAAGAAAGAAAGAAAGAAAGAAAGAAAGAAAGAAAGAAAGAAAGAAAGAAAGAAAGAAAGAAAGAAAGAAAGAAAGAAAGAAAGAACGAATGGCGACGGAAAAGAGAGTGTGCATGGAAGAAAGCTGACATTATTACTTTATAATTTTTTTTTGTTTACTAATCAATATTCGGAATGTGAGGTTAAGCAGAGCTAGCAGGAAAAGAGTTAGAGATTCTATCCAATTGTGATTGGAAGAAGCACTGAGGTTCAGGAAAGGGTGAAAATATTCTGTTTGAAAGCTGCAGGTATTTCCTTTAATTTTCCGTGTAATTGAATAGTCTCCGCAGAGCAGAACCTCTCGGTTCTACCAACGCCAAGTCAAACACGCCCCGGGCATCAGAAGCAAAAGAATAAAACAACGAATCTATGTATGCCGTTCAGCTGTGGTTGGGGTTGATTAAGCGGACCCAACAGAAACGGCGGGCCCAGACGCGCGAGCCCTCACAGAACACCCGGCCGCTTGCAGGAAGCACCCTGACTAATCAATAAAACGGTAAAGCAGGGGCGGCTGCAGTGCAGCAGGAGGTTATGTCAGGGACAAGACCGGACAGGATAAAAGAAAGTAGTGGGCGCTGGAGAGAAAAAAAACCAAACATAAAAGCTGCCGAGGTTTTCGACATCTGGAGGAGGAAACAGCGGGCGATAAATTCTCTGCTTCGGCGAGGGGACCTGTGTGTCTGCTTCGTATGTAACCACCTATCGAACCGCAGCACACACTTAATGCAGCTTATTGTTCACTGAGGACCCGTTTGACGTCGGCCCAGGGCGACAGGTTTTCGGAGCGGCGGCGCTGCGACAGCCCGCTGGGACCCCGACGTCACGACCTCTGAACTTCTGACGGGATTAACTGGTCCCAGGCGCCGCCATACTGGTAATTCACGTTGTCAACACCGCCGAGCTCTGTCACGGGGCCACTACCCCCGACCACGCTGCTTCGTCCATCTTTCTGCCTGGGCTGGGGGAGGGGGGGGGGGGGGGGGGGGGGGGGGGGGGTGGAAAGCTGGAGAGAGCTCCGGAGCTGGAAGGCTGGATTGTGGGTCTGGGGCGCTCACATGCTGGATTTGAAGGCTGAAGAGCCTGGACAGAGTTGGTTGTTTTCCCATAATGGCTGCTTGTTTGGTTGTCCCTCTGACAGCTGCGTCTCTGAGGTTTGCCCTGATGTGGCGGTTTTCCCAGCACTTCTGTGGCGATAGCCACAGGCAGAAAAATACGTATTAACAGAGAAAGAAAGAGAGGAATCGAGAGAAAAAGAGACATTTTAATAGGACGGAGAGAGGAAAAGAAAGCATTTACTCCTCTATGGGTCTTTGTTGCCTGACCAGGAAGTGTAACCTCCAGGGAGTGTGTGGGCTACTGCCTGTCTGTCGGTTTATTCGTCTGTGTAGGTGTGTGTGTGTGTGTGTGTGTGCGTGCGTGCGTGCGTGCGTGTGGAACCAGCCATGTGTTCTGGCTCTGACGGGATCTCTCAGTCTAACAGCCTTGCTTTGAGTTTGGTGCTTAAAAGTGACACTCACGACACTTTGTGGATGGCTTGACCGAATTTTGTATTCACTAAAAAGAATTTTAAAACCATAGAACCAATACCAATTCCCCAAGAATATGACAGAGTTTAAATGGTCAAGGTAAAAGTATTGCTATTTATAATCTAAATATTAAAAGATACAGCATATATTTTTAAACAAAACATCTTCTACCTACAAACAACAACTTCTACCTCTTTAACAGAACCCTAAGCTTCCCTCTACCAGTGTCAATGCGGGTTTCCATGCCAACCAGCCCCTTGGAGTCATGTGAGGACAGGGTTCCTGTCAGCAGTTTGTCCCATGTTGCCGCATTCTTATATGTTCATAGGCAAGGGAAAAGCCGTAATAGGTTAGCGTGACAAACTAAGCCCATGAGGAAATGTAATTATCATTTGACACTCCATTACCCACGACCCTCCATCCTCCTCCTTGTCTCCTCTCTTAATACTTCAATGCAGCAGGGAGAAGCAGGGACAATGAATCCGGTTTGACTCACGCATGACTGTGTAATGGCTTCGGTTTGACTCTGTGATGACTGTGTAATGATTGGTCTGACTCTGTGAGGACTGTGTAGTGATTGGTCTGACTCTGTGAGGACTGTGTAATGACTGGTTTGACGTTGTGAGGACTGTGTAATGACTTGGGCTTGACTATTTGAGGACTGTGCAATGACTGGTTTGACCCTGTGAGGACTGTGTAATGACTGACTGTGAGGACTGTGTAATGACTGGTTTGACCCTGTGAGGACTGTGCAATGACTCCGGTTTGACTCTAAAGCGACTGTAGAATAATCCGGCGGCGTTTCTTCTCTGATTAGTTCAGCAGGTGTTACAGTAGTGCAGCACATTCCCAGGCTGTCTCCCTCGACGACGGCTCCCCAAAAGACACTTACTTAGACTTAAAAAAACACTTACTACAGGGCAGCAGCTTATCCCCTCACGTTACAGCTCACCGTGTCAAAGAGTGTTGGACCACCAAAGGGTTAATGTGGGATTTAAGGCCGGCTTACAATGGCTTCCCCCTCAGTGACACAACAGCCATGAGAAAATCGTCAAGCGGATTTCCTCTCTTTTCATTCAAAGTCTCCGGTTTATGTTTTTAGCATGAACGACAACCAGCTGCTGGTCCTGCTACCATCTTAACCTCACAATCTGCTGTGACCATTACCGCTGTTTCAACAGCCATATTAACAAGCCCATCGCAACTCTTTCTTTTTCGGACACAGTGACACATCTGACAGGTGTGTGGGGTCACCCAGTGATTCATGCAGGGGCGTCCATCAGACTGAGAGGGGCGTTCTGAAATGGTCCGTGGGGTAGAAAACAGCCGTCAGTTACAGCAGGAAGGGGAGAAAAGTGGGAGGAAACTTATCCTATTTGGTAAATGTAATACTGTAAATGATATAATTGCGGTATAATGGTTTGTGTGGAGTATAACAAAAAAAAAAGGCATTTTTTAGAAGAAAAACAGCTGGCGGCAGCTATGAATCACAAACGTGTTGCTGCACCAGCCTTCATCGAGTGGCCACTCTGGTTAGCCACAAACCGTGAGTCAACAAACCACCTAACCAGCGGATCTATTAGTCACTGCGTTCCGTGTGGGGGGTCCGCCGTTTGAAAACAGTCGCCGCGGTAACAGTCACGCATCGCCGTCGTTCAAAGCCTCAGACGAAAGCTTCAAACATAATCTGTTCCGACCGAGCGTGCCGCCGAAAAAAAACATCGAAAGAAACAAATTCTGTCATTTCCGTAATCGGAGGTAAATCTGCTCACACGCAAGCCGGAAAACGCTATCAAAGTGAGTTGGCTGGGCGGTTTGTTGATGTTAGACTTACCCAGTAAGGTTTTAAACGAAACCCACAGGAAGGGTTTGAACAGTAGGTGAAATGGCCAGAGACTCTGAGACGCTTCTCACCCTGTGTGAGGTTACATAGCACATCGCCTCCCCCGAGATGGAGGAGTGCACCAAACACATCCTCTCACGGCCCTACCTCAGACTTGGGATATCATTCTGCGGCGGGATTTGCCCCCGGAAGTCTGGATGTCACAGGGACAAACGTGAATGTGTGTGTGTGTGTGTGTGTTCGTGTGGTAGGGTTGTGCAACAGCAGCGGCATTGGATTATCTCTTCGACAGATGTGCTCAGGCGCTGTCCCTTTAAGAGAGACACCCAGAGACCTGGCAGTTTGGAGTAGCCTCTCCCTCCTTCTCATCCTTCCTCCCTCTCTCCTTCCCTTCCCTTCCCTTCCTTCCTCCATCCTTCTCACCCTCCCTCTCTCACACACCCTCACACCTTCCGCTCCGCTGTGTCTCTCTCTTCCTTCCTTCCTTCCTTCCTCCTCTCCTCGCTCGGTCAGTCAAACTCATGGGGGGGTCCACACAGTTGACCTGACAGGGGAAGGGGAGGAGTTGAACTGATCTACTGTCAGGCTATGAAACTCATGCTTCCTATGATCCAGCCAAAACGCAAAGGGCAAAATTTACGCCCAGCGAGTTGATAAACCGCCGATCCTGAACTAAAAATCCACAAGCACACTTCACTCATGGCTAACTCTGCTCATGAAAAGAGACCAAAAAAAAATGGAGTTACCGCATTAAGATGACCACATGTAGAGCGCAAACTGGTTAAGGATTTTGTATTCTTCCTCAAGCCAGCTATTGTAGCGGTAGCCATTACAAAGGGGTCCCCATATCATGAAGATGAGGATCATGAAGATGATGATGATGATGACGATGATTCGAAGGAGGAGGAAAACTCAAGAGCTGAGGTTTTAATCTGCGTTTAGTTCCTGTTTTAGTGGCCGACTGTCACTCATAAAGGTTGCGGACTCCAAAAGGATTATGAAGTGAAGCTCATCTACTGGAATAACACCCACCTAAGGTCAGCGGACAATGGGGACAAGACTGCAGGAAGAATCTGAGGGCCTCGACGAGTAAACACGCACACAGCGACTTTTGACCTTTGCACTCTTAAAATCTCCTCCAGGAACTGGGAAAACAAATAAGTGGACTAACAGTTGTTTGTTTTGGAGATTCTACCATTGGTGCTAAGTGTTCAAAAACGTCAGCGTCTCTCAGCATGCACATATCATCTGGGGTTAAGGCATTTTCCCGAAACAATCCAACAGCATAGACTCCAACATAGAAAAGATAACATTGAGGAAGAACCCCAAAAAAGCTACTCTAAACCACCCACGAAAATGTAGTTGAACAGTCCTTTCCATTCTAATCGTTCTATCTCTACAAGGAAGCGGGCTATTTGGAGAGGCGTGCTCTAAGACGGGGTGTAATCTCCTCTGTTCGCCTCTTTGACCTGCCAGAGGTCAGGATGAGTCCGTTGGTCCAACCCTCCCCCCCTTACCCCCCCAGTGCCAGCCGGGGGGCTCAATTCCACACACGGATGTTCTCTATGGAGGAGACAAACACACATTACCTCCACAACGCTGAGAACCGGCTGGGTGGGGATTTGGCATTCATTCACTGTGCAAAGTAAAAAAAAATACAGCAGCCTTATATAAACAATGTCAAAGTTCTGCTAGATACAACTAATTAGCTACATCCCTGTAATTCAATAACTTAAAAAAAATATATCTAATACGCGATAAAGAAAGTTAGGAATGAGGGATGATGAAAACAGTTGGCAATAAGTGGGCTACAATACTCAATAATATAGTACGTTTCTGAATGTTGGAGATTTGAGCCTAAATAGAGATAGTTTACTCAATGATACTACACATTGTAGGCACTGCTGCCTTTTATTTAGCTTGACGGATCTTGTCCTTGCGCTTCATAATAGCGGTTTCTCAACCGCCTACTGCCTACAAACGGCCACAGTCACCATGGTCATAACACTGTGACCACTGAACCCCTCTTCTGTGATGACTGGAAGTCTCTGACCGAGCCCAGAGGAGTGTCCGGGCCGATAACAGAGACCCATCACAACGGCCTACTGTTCCACCTGTTGTCCTGCACCAGCTCACTAGCTCTGCACCCCCCATGAAGGACAGACACCAGCTTTTCTCTGTTTTCAGCCCCATCTGGCTGCCGGCAGCCCCCAGCTTACACACACGGCGGTGTCACTTCATCGCAGGCCGGACACACTGGCAGCCGACGGGCCAGACAGACAGTTAGCCAGACAGCCGGTCAGAGAGCCAGACAGATAGCCAGAGGGCCAGACAGTTAGCCAGACAGTTAGCCAGTTAGCCAGACAGTTAGCCAGAGAGCCAGACAGCCAGACAGCCGGTCAGAGAGCCAGACAGATAGCCAGACAGTTAGCCAGACAGTTAGCCAGGGAGCCAGACAGTTAGCCAGGGAGCCAGACAGTTAGCCAGGGAGCCGATCAGAGAGCCAGACAGATAGCCAGAGAGCCAGACAGATAGCCAGGGAGCCAGCCAACCCTAGCGCTCTCACCACCATCAGCCAACTTGGCCCGCCTCATGTCCAGCCGTTCTTTAACATTTTTCTCTCTCTTTGTCAAATTGCAAAGCGCTCTCTTTCTCTCCGCCTCATTTTGTGCTCTCACACACTGTTCATTGCCATATCTCTTTGGCTCTCCCTCCCTCTCTCTCTCTCTCTCTCTCTCTCTCTCTCTCTCTCTCTCTCTCTTTCTCTCTTTTTTGCCTCTCATTCTCAATTTGTCAGTCTCTTTGTGCGTGTGTCTAGTGGAGCCTGTGCAGATGCCTTCTCCAGCCCATGTTCTCAGTCAACCAACCAAGCGGACGGACGGACAGACGGACAGACAGACAGACAGACAGACAGACAGACAGACAGACAGACAGACAGACAGACAGACAGACAGACAGACAGACAGACAGACAGACAGACAGACAGACAGACAGACAGAAGGACAGACAGACAGATAGACAGACAGACAGACAGACAGACAGACAGACAGACAGACAGACAGACAGACAGACAGACAGACAGACAGACAGACAGACAAGGAATGTTAGCTGTGTGGACTCAATCACCAGTTGTAGTGAGGTAGAAGCAGGACTTAGTGGATCACAGTGGAGGCAGGGCGCCTAATAAAGTGTTAGTGTTTCCCTTCCTGAACCCAGACCCAGACATACCTCACACCTTCACCCCTCAGAGAGAGGAGACCATTCAGCCTGGGCCAATAACCAGGCCTAGAGGATGAGGATAAAACAGGGCTGAACTGGGCCACACAGTACAATGTGGGCTGAACAGGGCCAGCCAGGGCCAAAAAGGCAAGCAGGCCCAGCAGCACAAACCAGTGCAAACAAGGCCAGACAGGGCCAAATAAGGCCAGACAGGGCCAAAGAGGTGAACAGGCCCAGCAGCGCAAACCAGTACAAACATGGCCAGACAGGGCTGAACAGGGCTGAACAGGGTCAACCTAAAAGCAGAATATGGAAAACAGTTCATACTATCCATTTATTTTAATTCTGTAACAGCATTAGCACCCGTTTGGAAATAAGAAACATCCGGCAGCCAGATCATGTGTGCCTTATTATTGAACTAAGCATCATTACACAAAACTTCTACCGACTATACGCAATAAGTTGGGTGGGTATGCTCCCAAGGCAACAGATACAGACCAGCACCTGCACATACCAAATAAAAAGAATCATATATTAATAGAACGCCAAAGGCCCAACACATGAGTGATTAAATATGTCAGTTAAGGGTAGCAGTAGCCCTTAAAGTGGCCAGTGTAATTGCAAAGCCGGTTTCAATCGAACGGAGGGAAATTCCCAAAAAGATGTCTGTCCCCTGTGATGGCCAGAGGAACATTACACTGCTCTCACCAGCGGGCTCGTCCCAGGCCCATGAATCAGGGTTAGGGGAAACTGTATCCGCAAAACCTTTCCATTGATTACAGAGGGAACAAACACTTTCTATGACCACTATAACCGAGCGTGCAGAAATCTAAACACGTGCATGCATGCGGAAACAGAAAACCATGTTCTGAAAAGTGTTCCTTTATGAGTTGAATATTTCAGGCAAAGAACCCCGCCCCCCCCGCCCATCCCCCATACCCCCTCTAAGCTCCCTGCTTTTGATACTTCCAAGTAAATACACTTGGTGATAAAACGACTTAAGCGGGCCCAGCTCACAGCAGACCATAAATGTCAACGGTGAGCGACTGCGTTTCGCCGTGTTTCTAGCGAGGATATTAGCCAGACGACACGCTGGCTGAAAGCTGCCGGTGACCTCAGTGCCCAAACAAATTATGGCACTTATTACGGTCCAGAATGTTTAGTAGAGCGTGGGGGCCAGAGGGCCTGAAGGAGAAAGAGCTCTATGACCAGATGGAACCAGGCCTTTGGGTAATGGGACCAGTCTACATCACGGTCCAAATACGGGTCAAACTCGAAATGACAAAAACAAAGGCGTGATCCTCCGATCTGGGCTCGACTCCCTGGGGCTTTGCGACACGGTCAGGCTAACGCGGGCTTCAATGACTGTGGGGGGGGAAATGAGGCCCCAAACGAGCCTGACGACAGGATCCCTTTCCAGGGTGACCGGTGCGAGAACAGCAGACTGTGTCGAAGCCAACGTCTGAGTGTGGAACTCCGCGGTCTGATTGCTCGCTCGGAGGAGAACCCTTTCTGCTGCCACGCCATGTGCCTGCTAGACACTGTTAGCGGAGGCCAAGGACTCATTGAACAAATTGACATTTTTAAAGCCTTACATAAGCCCCCCACCCCACCCCACCCCCGAAAAGAAAAACACATTATTCATTCAAATTGTGTTTCTGTTTTCACAGCGAACGGCATAGACGTAGCACCCCACCCCCCAGCTCTGCGTTCTGCCTGCCCGCCCAGACCCAATCCTACGTTGTTTTCCTTAAATTCAACATGTTTAACTTTATGGTTTCTGAAGCATGACTTCCTAAGCCCCCGAGGCGAATGGGGAGCCGCTCAGCGGTAAGTGCAGGGCCAGGCTCAGCTGGTTAGTTGAAATATATTGTTCTACTTAAAGAGTGTTACTATTCAATATAACACGCGTGATAATTAAGTACGGTGACAAACGCAGCCATGCAGAACTTTATAATGAACTACTGTGCAGTGCGTGCCACGAACGTATATAAATATTAGCTATGACGGCTCATCATGCTGTGTGGCTGCAGCAACAGTAACGCTCGCTAAGCCCCCCCCCCCCCCCCTAACATAAACTCACACGGCTCCACCAGAACGAATATTCTCCCCAAAATGTGCTAAAACAAACAAACAAAAAAACGACAAATAATTACAGCTAAAGAAACAAAGAGCTTGACGGAGGTATAGATCCCTCGTTCACGTGGCAACAAAGCGCTGTCAGAAGGAGCCTCGGCCCAGCCTCCGCGGGGCCCCAACCGAATTCCACATCCAAACGAAGGTGCACATCACGGAGCTATGGCATCAGAGGGAAAGCATTCCGTAACCCGCCACAGGGAGGGAGACGGGGGGGGCGGGGGGGGTTGCTATGGCAGCTCGTCAGGCTGCGATCGTAGATCAAAACGGCGCGGGGAGGGTTTTTAGACGGGTCCCGTAGTCCTCCCCGCTCATGTTAAAACCTCCGCCGGGTTTGCCAGTGATGGAGCACCTGGATATCAGCGTTTTATTGCAGTTCAAAGGCAACGATGGGGGGATGGACGGAGGAGAGGAGGGAGAAAGAGAGAGAGGGAGCTATGCATGCCGCATCCAACGTACAGCCTTTTATTCAAATTTAAAGAACAGCAAAATGTATCTGGTCAAAGATGAATGCTCGATTTCTTTTTCAAACGTGTCTTTGTGGTTTCTAGCTGTTGTAATTTTCACGGCTCCGAATATTTATGGTAAGATTTGATTGGCTCTGTTGTGGAGTGTTTGTGGACCGTCGATGTAACTCACACGGTGTGTAAAGGTGGTCTGGTGGTGGCTGGTCTGGGGGTCTGGGGCCTGGAGGCTCCAGGGTCGGGGCCGTGGCTCGCCTGCCTCTCAGCGGGTCTCCGTCTGGACTGCTGGCTCCTGGTGAAGGGGCTGCTGCTGCCGGGCTCCAGCCTCTTCAGGGCCCCTCCGCTGCGGATGTACACCTGCTCCGGAGCCACTTCCTCACAGCGGGGGCCCTGGTAACCCGAGCGACACACGCAGGTCTGGGGTCTGCTGCAGGAGCCGCGGTTCAGACAGGGCGGCTGGCAGTCGGCTGGAGACAAGGGGGTGGGGGTACAGAAGGGGGGTAGGAGTACGGTGGGGGGGGGGGGATTAGCAGTTACGGGGAGGGGGGGTAGTACAGTGGGATGGGTTGGGGTTGGGGTACAGTGAATGGGTGTGGGATTGAGGTACAGAGGGGTGGGGGTCAGAGCACAGGGGGGTGGGGAAGGATGGAGGGGGAAAAAAGCCGGTGATTAGATGCTGTGATATGCCATGGTAAACATTGCCTTTTTGTCAATAACTGTCAAGTGCTCCTTATTTCAAAAGCTAAAACCAATGTTCAAAAACGATTCTATTCTCTACTCCTGCACCAAATGCAATGGTTATGAATACTGGCAAAAATTCTATTACTTTTTAAGTTCGTACAATACCTGAAACTGTGCTGTTAATCATACACTGTTATTGCTGGACGAATCAGCAGCTGGGGTACGAGGCCGTGTTATTCTAACGTACGTCGCGTGCCAGCTAACATACAGAACATACACAGCTAAAATCCAGGCTCTCAGAGTGAGCCACTGATTCAATCAGAGGACTATTAGTCCAGCAGACATGCAGTCTCTACCCTGATCTGTAGATTCTCATTCCCCTTTTCCCATGGATCACCGCCCCTACCCCGCCTCACCCACCTCACCCCACCTCCTCACCCCACCTCACCCCACCTCCTCTTACCCCACCTCACCCCACCTCCTCTTACCCCACCTCACCCCACCTCCTCTTACCCCACCTCACCCCACCCCGCCTCACCCACCTCACCCCACCTCCTCTTACCCCACCTCACCCCACCCCACCTCACCCACCGTCCCCTACCCCGCCTCACCCACCTCACCCCACCTCCTCTTACCCCACCTCACCCCACCCCACCTCACCCACCGCCCCTACCCCACCTCACCCCACCTCCTCTTACCCCACCTCACCCACCGCCCCTACCCCACCTCACCCACTGCCCCCACCCCATGCATGTGTGGCTGCAGTGTGTGTATTGTGTGTTCTGTGGTCCTGGCAACCTTTTCAGCGCTCCGCATAAAAATACCTTTCCTCGCCGATACGGAATCCAATTTGTGGCCTTACAGCCAAACAGCTTAAAAAGGGTCGCAAAAGTTGACTGTAAAAAGAAAATGAGGGACTGGGGGAAAGTAGATTCCCGAGAGGGACTGTAAACGATCGCCACTTTATGGGAGGGGGCTGAAGGAGGCAGAGATTCATGTATTCAAACAAAATAACAAGCTCAAATCAGAGGGGGCATGTTTAACCTGTCAACTCCTAGTGATTGAGGGACAAACAATATTTATCAATGGTCTGCAAACACAGAGAGAGTGTTGAGGTCATTTTGTGAGAATGGAAATTCATATACTCTCTCCTCACCCCTCCTCTCCCCCTCTCTCCATAGTGTTAAGAGACCTGTGGAGTGCTGCCTGGAGGTAAAAAGCCTCTGTGTCTGGTGGCGGAGAAGCCTGGAAATGGACGGCCCTTTCAGTTATTTACGGCCTTGCCGGTGAATTTCGAACAGCTAGTCTGTGGCGCTTAAAGCAAACAGTGGGGCTCCGTCAACAACCAACGCAGGAATGCTATTGAAACAGATGCTGTGTGGGACTCAGACACATGGCAGGCAGGCACAGACAGACAGACAGACAGACAGACAGACAGACAGACAGACAGACAGACAGACAGACAGGCAGACAGACAGACAGACAGACAGACAGACAGACAGACAGACAGACAGACAGACAGACAGACAGACAGACAGACAGACAAGCAGACAAGCAAACAGGCAGGCAGACAGAGAGGTAGATAGACAGGCCACACAGGCAGGCATGCAGACAGATAAGCAGGCAGGCAGACAGGTTGACAGGCAAGCAGACAGGAAGGCAGGCAGACAGGTGGGTGGACAGGCAAGCAGGCATACAGACAGGTTGTCAGGCATGCAGTCAGGCAGGAAGGCAGACAAGCAGGCAGACTGAAAGACTAAGGCCTAGCCTCTCCTTGCCAAGGTTCTTTTAGGCGACTAAGAGTCTCCACGCCAAAACCTGAATGTTATGGAGATGTTGCCTCGAAGCAGCTGTCCAGTTAGTTCAGAAAGCAGGCCAAATCCCCTGCATGTCAGTCCTGCTCAGTGAGTACGATACAGAGAGCTTGGCGGGAACATCACCACGAATCAGGCGATCGATGTTAGCTCCTGCCTTAGCTAGCCGTGTTCTCTGATTGGGTTCTATCAGTTGGGGATATTCCCTCGACAAGCTACAAGCCAATCAGAACCACGTCAAGACTGAGGAGGAGCAGCCGATTGGAGCGTTCCCTGGACGTGCCACACATAACCTGGAAGTGACTTTACCACAGAGCACACCCTCAAATAAGGGAACAAATTTAAGGATTAAATAACAGACCATGGTCATAATTATGTGGTTTTTGGTGAAGTATATATATATATATATATATATATATATATATATATACTGTATATATTTATTCATTTTACATTTTTCAAAATAATTACATTTTGGTTTTAAGTGCATTGAGGAAAATACAGGCCATGCTGATGAAGTGTAGGCAGCCAGGGAAATGGACTCATATAACTTGGGATGTGATCCGAGTTTTCCATCATGGGATATAAAAAAGGGAATAACTCAGGCCCTATTTGGCCAGGAGTTAAATATACTGTAACTATATTGTCTCCAACTAAAGCAGAGCTGGCTGTGGGCAACAACCCATCAGCCTCTCCAAGGTCTACCAAACAGCAACCCAGAAAACACAAAGGGGCCATCAGACGGTCCACAGATTCATTCAGATATTATAAAGGAGCCCTTGATTATGTGTGAAAGGCCATTGATCAACGGGAACCTCGAAATTAAAAATGTGTTCCGTGACTGACGTAACGTTCAGCCACAGAACCATCTGAGCTCAGGCCCGGTCTGTTAAGTAGAACATCGTGGATGGAAAGCCATCGTCTGTCTTCCAGTAAAAACCTAGCACAGTAACAACCACGCTTAACGCTTGGCTGACGCCTGGCTATGTGCTCCAGTACAGTTAGTGACAATGTGACTCTTTTCAGTTTTGTCACCCAACAGTGGTGACAAAGTAATGGGACCAGACACACACACACACACACACACACATTCCACAGCGAACAAAGAACTGGGTCAGTGACTCCAGAACGCTGGACTGGACCGGGGTTCTGTTTGCGTGGCTGGAGTCCCACATGGACCCAATGGCTGGGCTTGCTAGGAGACACTAGACTGCCTCAAACAGGGATAGCCTAACATACTTAAACATGCACGCCCCCCCCCCCCCCCCCAAAAAGTCACATTCTTCTTTTTGTGGCCTATGAGTAACTGGGCAGAAATGTTATTTGAGAAAATAAAATGAACTCATCAAATAATAAATGGATAAATTAAAGAAGTGAATTCCTGCCCTTTGTCTTGATTTCCCCCGCAGAGGGACTAGGTCCCGATTGGCTCCGTGGTGGAAACGGAACCCAGGCTGGTTCTGCTTGGCCCACCAGTGAGAACGGGGCAGCCCCAACACTTTTGTCGCAGTAATTGCTGTCGTGCCGTGTTGTCTTCTCGCACATCATTAAAACTAATTGCCTCGCATTCCACCACGTCCAGAAATATGTGTTATAATTGTTGCTTTGGAAGAATGATAATAAAATAAGAATTCACGTGAAAAAAAAAAAAAAAAAAAAGAAAAAGGAAGTGAAATGGAAGGCATTCCTGGCATTGCCGTTTCATTGTTAATTATGACAAAGACAGATGAAGCGCCGACGGTACAAGTTCTAGAGGGAGTCTGAATGCCGACCTCTGAAAAGGGTTTTCATATAAACCTGTCTAAACCCACACACTCAAATGAATACAGACACACAAATGAGCGATAAAGCAAAATACCTGAATCAAGTCACGTTCTGTTATACTGTAAGGCGACTTATGGATGGCTCATTTTTACGGCATGCACTTTGTCCCCTCAAGCTTGGCTTGCTAAATCTTATCAACTTCCTGGAGGACGCCATTTTCTTTGATCCTGCTTTAAAATAACCCCTTAAAGGGTCGAGGGCTTCAAAATATGTATATTACCATGCTCCTTCCTATTGCAGACGCTGCTTGCTAGCCTTTGACCTGTGTAACGGTCTAATTTTCAAAACAGCCTCCCCCTCTCTTCCAACCGATATTACGGGGGCATTTGTTTTAAATGAAACTCAGCGATCAGCCAGATCTTTATTTGCTCCAGGGGGCTCCCAACCCTGCTCCCAGGGGCGGTTTACGAACGCACAAGTGGTCGTCATTTCAACGATATCACTCATGACATTCTGTAGACGTCAAGGGTCCGGGGTCGAACCATGCAAATGTAAAGGGCGGTAACGTCTAGCACTCCACACTCCCAGGTGAAAGCGAGGATAGTCTAGAAGGGGCCGGTGTAGTATTCCCAGAAACAGCGCGAGGAATCTACGCCGAGGGGGGTCTACGACATTAGCGATAATATCTTGATAGCGTAATGTCTCTGTAACTGCCCTGAACCAATGGTTGACAGGCTCCGGGGCCGCTGCTCCGGTATTTATTTACTTTTTATCCGTACAGACGGCATCGACGCGGGGCCAACCAATCAGTCCGTCCTCCTCCTCCTCCCCCACCCAATAGCACTTCGCCCCGGTCTCTCGGAGTCTCGTGATTGAATTTGCGGCTGAACAGAGATTGAAACTTTGCCTGTGTATTAAAGCCAGCCAGCGTTTTTATTGGGGGTAAGTCGTGTTCATTCATCCCCCACAGGGAGGTAGTTACCTATTAAAAAGCCCCATCTGACAGGCAGCCCCCCCCCCCCCCCCCCCCCCCCCGCCCCCTCACCACCACCTAGCTCTCCCATTACAGATCACTAGAGATTTAGATTGCCCCCCCCCCCCCCCCCCCCCCCCTGTCCTCCGTCCTCCGACCACCCCCAGCTTCCCTCGGTCTTCCAACTCTCTCCAAGCTCCAAAGTCATACGACATACCCATCAAACTTTTACAATCCGCTCATTCATCTAGGGGCAATTTGAAACCGAATATTTGACATAACTCAAAAAGGAACAATTCTACACGGGCCTTTTGTGCTTCTCCCCCCTCAGAGTTCAACGATGCTTCCCTGGCCAACTCGATATATTGGAGCTATTGGGGAATAAGGCCAATAATGAAAGGGTAATCCTGCTAATCTTGGGAACGGCCTCTCCCCTTACTGTTCACCGAGGAGATTAAGGGCCATTATGAGATCTAGGGGTGGAGAGGAGAGACGTTTCGTCGGAGAGGATAGCTGACTAAAAGCCCTTCCAGCGGCTGGAACCCTGGAGCAGGAAAGGAAGGAAGGGGCAAACTAGGAATGGCGTGGCGCAACCACTGACAAGGACCAGAACATTTCCAAGTGTGTTTTACCGCGGCTGTTAATATGAGCTATTAGGAAGTCAAAGACTGATTAGATCTGTAGATAAGAGGTGTATGTGTTGAAAGGGGGGGGGGGGTTAGTGTTAGTCCTCCTCACAGCTTGGTCTGTTTAGTGTGTGTGTGTGTGTGTGTGTGTGTGTGTGGTTGTGTGTGTGTGGGTGTGTGGGTGTGTGGGTGTATGTGTGTGTGTGTGTGTGTGTGTGTGTGTGGGTGGGTGGGTGCGTGGTTGTGTGTGTGTGTGGGTGTGTGTGTGTGTGGCTGTGTGGGTGGGTGGGTGTGTGTGTGTGTGTGTGTGTATGTGTATAAGCGCACGAGGATGGGTTTAGTTGACCCAAAGTTGCTCCATGGCACGGTGTGTATTTCATGTAGCCCCGCTCAGCCATGTCTACACCACACCCTGCGTCCTCCAACCTCATCCTTCCAGTCAGACGATCTCCCGGCCACCATGCCCCTAATGAGCCCCTCAGCCATGGCCACCAAGCCACCCATCCTTCCAGCCATTCAGCCACCAGGCCTCCCAGCCACCCGGCCATTCAGCCAGCAGGCCTCCATGCCCCTAATGAGCCAAGCACAGGTCTGTGGCTGAGGCTCTCTGGCTGCAATGTGTCAAGCTGACTGACTGGGAGTCGTTAGGCTCACCAAAACCCAGACACACACACACACACACACACACACACACACACACACACACACACACACACCCCTGCCTGCCCCCATGGTCACCCCCCTACCCCTCCGATGGCTTCCATATGCCCCAGAGCTACTAAGGAGAGGAGGCAAGGGAAAGGGTAGGAGACAGTAAGTGGTGGCAAGACAGAGAGAAAGACAGAGAGAGAAAGACAGATAGAGAAAGAGAGAAATAGAAAGAGAGAGAGAAAGACAGATAGAGAAAGACAGAGAGAGAAAGACAGATAGAGAAAGACAGATAGAAAGACAGATAGAGAAAGACAGATAGAGAAAGAGAGTGAGAGAAAGAGAGAGAGAAAGACAGATAGAGAAAGAGAGAGAGAAAGAGAGTGAGAGAAAGACAGAGAGAAAGACAGATAGAGAAAGACAGATAGAGAAAGAGAGTGAGAGATAGAAAGAGAGAGAGCGAGAGAGAGACAGGGGAGGGGGGGAGGGGATAGAAACACAGAGAGTTCTAGAGAGTTCTATATGAGTGGCATGGTGCCGTTGATGTTGCCATGTATGTAAATGTGTCAATCAAACGTGGTCTTGTCCTTCTCTGTCCTGCAGAGCAGATCTGCCAGACAGAACCCATCTCTTTCTCCTCCTTCTCTCTTTCTCCTCCTCCTCTCTTTCTCCTCCTTCTCGCTGTTTCTCCCTTCTGTTTGTACATCTCCGATTGGCTCTTGCTTTCTGTCCTTTTTCGCTACTCCCCTCCCCTCTTACCCCCACCCTTCCCTTTCTCCTACGTCCGTTAAGTTAAATCACAGAGGGGAAAAAAGGGGGGGGGGGGGGGATTCGACCTCCTGCTCTCCCCCAGCGCCTGAGTCAACAGCGCCCTCACAAACAAACCAACACAGCGGAGACGACTCGGGGAGCCTCGGATCCTCGGCGGCCAAGCAAACGCCCGCGGGGGCGATCAGAGAAACACGCGGCGGAGTGGCGGAGCGGCGGAGCGGCATGCCGAAGGCGGGTCCCAATTGGCACCTGGGGACAGAGGGGCCAGCTG
>CM030181.1:4225403-4237903 GCA_017639675.1 Aplochiton taeniatus | reverse complement strand
ACTAATCTTCCCAGCTAATTATAATATAATTTAAAAAATCGCAACAGTGAAAAACAGTAAAAGGTTTTATATCGTTGCCCATTAAATTATATGAACCGGATCATTTCCTTGCCAACCACATTCGTTAAGCTTTATGAATAGGCCAGTCAGCTATCTAAGAACCATGGAAACAGAAGTGACGTCACGTAAACTCCCGTGTCTTACTCTATCTAGTGTCTTCTATTTCTATAACGCCGTGCAACACTCTGCAACGACTTGACAGACCCTTTCACAAAAGCGCCGTAAAAAAAAAAAGTGACGACATTTCCAGTAGGAGTGTCCCCAGGGACTCTCGAACCCCTGACCCAGTCGATGGGGCGGCCGTGTGTTCCACCACTTACGTGTTCAATAGTGGAGCGAAGCCCACCTGGACCCTGAGAGGTTCCCCAGGCCCTGGCGGAGGTCACGGGGGAACGCTTGGCCCGCCGACCAGAGTCCCAGAACCCGCCAAACAGGCCCCGCCCACTTCCTGATGGTATCTGGATGTGTTCACACCGGAAGGCTTTCATCACCCGGCCTCCCACAGCAGTCAGGAAGTGACGGAATTAAAGAAACATTCTTTTCGTTTGGAAAAAAAGGAGGATAGAAATGAGTTGCTAAGTGAGATGGATTAAGAGAAAGAAGAGTGTGAGAGAGAGACAGAGAGGTAGAAAGAGAGGGATAGGGAAAGAGAGAGCAAAGGGAAATAAAAAGAAGAGGAGAGAGAGAGAGAGAGGGGGGGGGCAAACGGAAACAGAAAGAAAGAGGAAGAGAGAGGCAGCAAAGGAAAGGGCAGACTTGAACCAGCCGTTGCTGTTGCACAGCAGGCCAAATACAACTGGGTGGCCATCAAAAAGAAAACTCTGCTTTCTCCCTCTGTCAATCACCGCGGTGCTTTTTCAGTGCCAACCCTGGGTTTGGATCGGGAGACATCGATAAGTCACTCCAGTTGTTAGGGCCGGTGGTGTAGCTGGGTCGACTTCCAGGATGCTGCGACTGCCAGCGGGGCTTTCTCAAGTACGGAACAGTATGAACGCAACAGCACACGAGAGGGAAGCAAACATGTCGTGCCCAAATGCACCACTCGGTGGAATGCTTTTCACTTTCGAAGCGCTTTTCTTAACTTTGCCTTTTGATTACGTTATCATTATGAGAGAGAGAGAGAGGGAGAGAGAGAGAGAGAGAGAGAGAGAGTTAGAGAGAGAGAGAGAGAGAGTTAGAGAGAGAGAGAGAGAGAGAGAGAGAGAGAGAGAGAGAGAGAGAGAGAGAGAGAGAGAGAGAGAGAGAGAGAGAGAGAGAGAGAGAGATAGAGTGGGATAGTGAGAGAAACCGAGAGAGAAAGAGATACAAAGAAAATGAAAGTGAGAGAAAGAAGGAAAGAGAGAGAGAACCCGGCTCCAGTCCTCTCTGTGGGGGGCTCCCGCCCCGCTCGGAGTTATTCTGCATTCTGCTCTCAATCCGCTGTGGGAGCAGCAGACCGACTAATTAATCCCATTAGCCCAGATCCCACGTCAGTGCAATCAGCCTCCGTCGAGTTGGATGGCAGCGACGCCCGGAGACCCTGGGGCCCGGGCCAGGTCTGGGCCAGGCCCCGGGCCAGGCAAAGCAGAGCAGCAGGACCTCCGGCCAGGGACGCCCAGGCCCGTTCACCTGGCAGGTCCGGCATCCTGCGTGGCCCAGCCAGGCGCTTCACAACTTTGATAGGGGAGGAATTTAAGCCAGCGGACCAAAAGCAAACAGCGCCATGGGGGATCCAAAAGCCTGTTTAGTGCGGAGAGGCCAGGTGTGTTCCTGTTCCCTGGTATTTTTATTTCTGGTGTATTTATGTTTCACTTCATGCTGGTGTTCTCTTCTTGGCTAGGCCTACCTTGTAAAAGAGATGTCTATCTCAATGGGACTCGTTAAATAAAGGATTGAAAAATTTAATGAATTCTTTAGCCAAGACGCTGCTATCAAACCCAAACCTGGCTCCGTGTAGAAATACGAAGTTTAGCCATTTTGCCTTAATCACAGCCCATAGTTTTAGTGGGACAATGTGAAAATGAAGATTCCAGCACAGTAAAAAAAAAAGGGTGAACCTTTGTAGACTAATTGTAACTAATGTTGCCTGCATTTATTTGTCAGCTCAATTGTTTCCAATACGGTAGAACACGGGACCACGCGCCTTAATGCTGGAAATAAATAAAGTAGAGGACCCTTTAATTTAATAAGGAGCAATTTCCCCCTCAAAATGTGATTATGGCTCAACTGTCCTGTAAATCAACTGCAGGAGGATTAACTGTTTTGGAAACATGCCTCTGTTTCTATTTCCGATACAGAGCCAAGGAATGCCAGTAATCTGATTGTTCATCTTTCCTGCTCCCCCCCCCCCACCCCCCACCCACCCCCCACCCCCACCGGGCAATTATTGCTCATCAAGGTGCGCAGTCTTTAGCCCCCCGTTTATCATTCCTGGCGAAAATCAGGACTGACACAAAAGTATTTATTTATCATCAACCTTAAACAGGACATGAAAAGAATCCTCTTGTTATAACAAACAGAAGAGATGGAGAGTTTACTGTGCAGCTGTGGACATTTCAGGGACCATGCACGCCTGGTAGGGGTGTCACCTTCCTGGTGCACCAATCGGACGTCAGGATGAGGAGGCCAGTTGCACACACACACAGACACACACACACATACGTACACACACACACACACACACACACACACAAACAAACTGGGTGCCACGACAACAATCCGTAAAAGTCACGTTAGATGGATGGGACAATGGAGTGGGGAGCGATTAAAATAGGATGTTCAAAGAAAGAACAAACTTAGTATAAATAAAGGGCCTGTAATGGTATGAGATAAAACCAACTAATTAGGATGAATCACCCAAACACAGATGGAAGGAAGATGAGGAAGGAGACAGACCTGGAAAATGTTCTGTTCTTACCAACAGTTCAAAGCCTCCTCTGGCACTGCACCGAATAGTTCCAACAGATGAAAGTGGCTTTAGCAAGCAACAACAAACTAAGTCTGCTAACCGCACATTTCAAAAAGAACATGAATTCATGAAAAAAGGAGCTGTGAGTACACTATAGATGAACCTGAACCAGCGATTACTTTGGGTCAGAACCAAACTACAACAGGAGAACCAGACCCAGGGAGACCCAGACCCAGACCCGTCTATAAACACATCTCAAAGCCCCTGCCGACAGCCTTCCCCCGGACGGCAAAGCCAACCCCATGCCCCCTTGTTTGTTTGCTGCCAGCTCGACCTGACTCAACAAGGTTGGCGCTGTTATGAAACCATAACTCAGTCAGTCAGTGGGGGGGCGCCGAAACCTGCCTTCCCCGGAACCGTCCGCTGACAGCTTTAATATCAGGCTTTCCTCCTGAATCCTTCCATCCTAGAGTTTCCTGGACGCAGGCTCTTACCCTACTGCGGGGCTGGTATGTCTTTACTTAAAGACAATGGTTGCCAGGTTTGTTCATTTGCTTTCCCCCCCGCCAGTGAACATGTTTTCACATGGCAGCCTGATCCAGTAAAAGCTGTCTGAGTCGGGATGCTGGTATAAAGTTTGTAGTGTGTGTGTGTGTGTGTGGGGGTGGGGGTGGGTGGGTGGGGGGTGCGCTCATTTAGAACGTTCTGGAGGCTCTGGGTATATAAGGGGATGGAATGGGGCGGGGGGGGGGGGGGGGGGGGGGGGGGGGGGCGTTATTTGTTTGGCCCCTGGCCCACCTTCGGACCTCACGGTGTGGGCTTCTCCAAGGCCCAGCTAACGGCCCCCGTCGTTGGTCCAGCCAGCCCTGGGTGAGAGCCAAGAGCCTCCAAGGACAGGCCAGATGGTGGATGCTCGGGTTGAAGCCTCCGGCAGCGAGCCTGCCTCCTCAGTAGCTCTGTGGGGTGGGTTACGCAGCAGGAGGGGGCTTGGGACCCTCTTGTTGGCTGACCTGATTGACCCCTCTCATCACAGTGACGGCGTCTCCCTGCTAATTGGGATTAACCGCTCTCTCTTTAGGACCTGGGAGACGTACAGAGGCAGGAGACTGCGGTGGCCGGCAATGTTTGTTTGTTTGTGCGTGTTTGCTTCGGTGTTTGTTTATGTGTGTTTGTTTGTGTGTGTGTGTGTGTGTGTGTGTGTGTGTGTGTGTGTGTGTGTGTGTGTGTGTGTGTGTGTGTGTGTGTGTGTGTTTGCTGTAGCAAATGGACTTGTTGTGTAATCCGACTGGGTCAAGTGACTGACAATACTGATTAGCGCTGTCTAATGTTTGATGGGTAAACAATCACACAGTAAATGTACACAGTGTGTGTGTGCGCGCGCGCGTGTGTGTGTGTGTGTGTGTGTGTGTTTGCAGGGTAACAATGAGAGAGAAATGGAGAGACAGAGGGCAGGGGGGGGGACTGTTGTAGTGCTGAAATGCCAGTTGTGTGTGCGGCTTTGACGATGTGCTCTTGTAAAACTTAAAGATAACCCTGTGTAAAATGGCTGACACGCTAACGTGTTATTTCTGTCAGCACGCAGAGACTGAGACCCAGACCAGAAGTCTGCACATGTTGAGAAGAGCGTTGACGTTGTTTGGACTCCGTGAGTGAAAGAGTGTGTCGCGATAATAATCGCCGGCCGGTTTAACGACATCAGTGCTGCAAGCCCCGGATTCAAGCCCAGCTTCCCAAACAATAACAGGCCAAAGAAACAGTAAAAGAAAACGAAATGAAGTACAAAACTGCCAAATGTCAAGAATGTTACAACACGAAAGATGGTAACACTTGTAAGCTCTTAAAATTGTGCCGAAATTGCACTTTTCAAAAGTGGCCAATTATTCACTCATACCCTGGTGTCTCTCATTCCGCTTTTAATTATCTGGCACTTAAGGTGGCCAATAATCCTGCGGTCCAATAAAAACACAAAAAACAGCAGTTCCACCCATTATTAAGGGCTTGAGTCTGTCAAGAAGAGAACTATGTGTTAAGCGCTAGCGATTTCCATGCTAAAGTAGATGGCAACTCTATAATATCCGCTGATGGGCTCTGCATTGCTGGCATGGGGCGACACCAGAAAACTTTTATTTTGTTTTCTTTCCTTGCGTGGTTGCGTTGCTTACGACACAGTATTCTAGTAAGTTTAATGTTAAAGTCACATCTGTCATTTGGCAAACGACGAACAGATTTCGCCTCCTTAAAGTTAACGATCTTCTCCTGGTTAAATGGAGGTTTAATAATAAAAAATGAAAATAAAAAAAACACTGTTCAGAAGTCCCGGCATAAGGAAAGGGCATTCCCTACCATAATATTTCCCTCAAAGCAAGGCTGGTCATCTAAGTAGATACAAAAATATTTGGATAAATCCATGCAGTCTCTTTGGGTCTGCCTTAATGTTTTCCACTAAAAGCTGTTCAAATACTTGGACCAAATGAAACCCAAACAAAGACGGGGCTACAACCCACAACATAGACAATGACCATATCCACACCTCAGGGAGCTGACTCTGTGATTTACAGCCAACTGCTTCTGCTTTGACTGCTGTCTACTTTTCTATGTATAACCTGGTGATGGCGTAGTCGCATACTTTTCTATGAACAACCTGCAGATGCTTGTGTTGAATACTATCCAAAGCCAATGTTGTCCAGTGACTAATCCCTCTGATAAATACTATCTAGGGGCTGTGCTTTCTTTATGTCTAGTGCTGGTGTTGAATACCACCGAGTGCCCGTGTTGAAGACTGCCAAGTGTCAGTGTTGAAGACCTCCAAGTGCCCGTGTTGAAGACCTTCCTAGTGCCAGTGTGTCCAGTGACTAATGTCTGCCACCTGTGCTGACTAATTCCTGCAGGTTTTTTAGCTCTGATTTTGCACACCAACAAGTGCAGTCTATACTAGCTAGAGCCTGTGTTGAATGCTGCCGAAATGCCTGTGTTGAATACTGCCCAGTGACTGTTGAATATTGCCCAAATGCCTGCGTTGAATACTGCCCGATGCCTGTGTTGAATACTGCCCAAATGCCTGCGTTGAATACTGCCCAAATGCCTGCGTTGAATATTGCCAATACCACCTAGTGATGACTATATTAGCTAGTGCCTGTGTTAACTAGTGCCCAGTAACTGTGTTGAATACTGCCCAGTGACTGTGTTGAAAACTGCCCAGTGACTGTGTTGAATACTGCCCAGTGACTGTGTTGAAAACTGCCTGATGGCTGGGTTGAATACTGCCCAGTGTTTCTCCTGGTTACTGCCCAGTGATTCTCCTGGTTACTGCCCAGTGCCTGCGTTGACCCTTAAACAGAGTGGCCTGCTGTCTCTGGCTCTCCACTCTCTACTTACGTTTGATGCAGCGGTTGGTCCCAGGTGCCACGGCCCATCCTGAACAACACTGCTGTCCTCCACACACATTGGGCCTGGACAGAGAGAGAGAGAGAGAGAGAGAGAGAGAGAGAGAGAGAGAGAGAGAGAGGAATGGTTGGTGTTATTCAGTGCTCATATGCTGGGTCTAAAACAGAGATATGGGGTGAGGATTACTGTGAGACACATTTAGAAACAAGTGTTTTATTCTTTTTTGGGAGGAAACAGAGATTATAAAGCAAATCAACCTGGTAGATGTTGGGTGTAACAACATAGAATTAAAACGAGCAGAACGGACATGTCTGCACAACTCCACAGCTTCCAATGGGAATTTCTGGTTTCCCTTTTTGCCAATCAATAAAAAGCCAACCCACTAGAGTTGTTTATGTCGATGCCCCTTACAACATGCTTGTTGACAATGGGTCAGTCACCTTGGGTGCTCCAACAACAAATCGCCTTTGCTCTGGGAATTCTATGTGTGCAGTCTAGTCATTCTAAGTCTACGCTTAATACTGTGTTCTTGAGTTACGGCCCGGCCAAAGAGTTGGATGAAGCCGTCAATGCTATGGCCTCAGCAGAGATTGCCTTGGCACTGGGCTCTCCACGTGTCCAGTCTAGTCATTCCAAGTCTATGCTTCCTCCTGAACGCTTCAGTCAGGGCTTGGCCAAAGTGCAGAGGGAGAGGTTACAGCGGTTGCATGGCTCCGTCACGGACTTGGCCAGTGACCAGCGAGGAACAGTCTGACACATCTGTGACCTCTCCTTCCTGAGAGTTTCCCTGCAGGTCCATACAGCTCCTCATAAATCTGATCCAGAGATATCTAGAGTTCTCATTCGGCAACTCGCTCGGGTAAATAGCACACCCGTTAGTGCGTGTCTCGGGGCCTCTCCTTGCCGGCAGTGTCCTCGGTCCATCCCTAAGTCTGACTCATAGAGGAACATGGAGGAGCATGGAGGAGCATGGCATAGAGGAACATGGAGGAACATGGAGGAGCATGGCATAGAGGAACATGGAGGAACATGGAGGAGCATGGCATAGAGGAACATGGCTTGACGAGGTCTGGAGCCTTTTTGCATTCCGAGGCGAGAGCTCGTTCCCGAAGCCTTTTGCTACACGGCATGCTTGTCGGTTCCTCTAAACGTGCCCGTCCTGTCGGTTCCTCTAAACGTGCCCGTCCTGTCGGTTCCTCTAAACGTGCCCGTCCTGTCGGTTCCTCTAAACGTGCCCGTCCTGTCGGTTCCTCTAAACGTGCCCGTCCTGCCGGGGGAGCACCTCCACGCTCAGCCAGTAATTGCAGTGGATTCGATAAGGGTTTTTCAGGCAAAGCATGAAACTTGACCCCAGCGTCGAGCCACACGCACCCTGCTAGGAGCCCTGCAGCAGGCCGCAAGGAAAACAGACATGGGGTTAGCTGGGCCACGGGGATGAGGGAGAGGGAGGGAGAGAGGGAGAGGGGATGGGTGAGAGAGAGAGAGAGAGAGAGAGAGAGAGAGAGAGAGAGAGAGAGGGGGGGGGAGAGAGAGAGAGAGAGAGAGAGAGAGAGAGAGGGAGAGGGGGTGGGTGAGAGAGAGGGAGAGAGAGAGGGAGAGAAAGAGAGAGGGAGAGAGAGAGGGAGAGAAAGAGAGAGAGAGAGAGGGTGGGTGAGAGAGAGGGAGAGAGAGAGGGAGAGAAAGAGAGAGAGAGAGGGGGGGGGAGAAGGGATGGAAGAAGAGGGGGTAAGAAACGAGGGGAGAGATAAAGGAGAGAGGGAGGAAGTAGGGCGGGTAAAAGGAGGGAAGGAGGAAGGAAGGAAAAGAGGGACGAAGAGAAAGGGAGAGGCACAGGACAGGAAAAACACCCTGCGTCTCATATTAAAGCTCCTGGAGCAAAGGAAGGATGGCAAGGTTGCTCGCTGAAATAGCTGGATTGTGTGTGTGTGTGTGTGTGCGTGTGTGTGTGTGTGTGTGTGTGTGTGTGTGTGTGTGTGTGACAGCCCAGCGCTAGTTTGGCACGCTTCGCACGGCGAGATGGAAAGATGAGAGGAGTTTGGTATACCACGGGAGGAAACTTAGAGTACAAAAACAACTCCATTCAGATAAATCTGCTGGCCATTATCCTCTGCCCAGAAGTACAGCGAGCTGCTCCCTGACTCACCTAGCTCCAAGAGATTAACTGGGAATGATTCAGGGTGAGACAGAGGGTGAGACAGAAGGGGGGGGGGTAACCCAGGCCTCCGGGCATTGCCAGCTTAACGGGGTCGTGAATCAGACACGAATTCAAACAGGTCCGAGTCAAAAGAAAACATCCATCAAACGGCTCCCCCTTTCTCCTCAAAGGGTGAGGGGATGAATAATGTCAAGCAAAAGTCAATCACATCTGTGATTTGTCCAAGGTTGGATCGTTTGAATCCCACTTTAAGTTCCTGCACGGTAGTTCAAGGTTGGGAGTCGTTTTTATAGCTGTGGTTTTACCGTAGTAGCAAAGCTTTATTCACACAGTATACTGGGGAAACAATACTGCCACTGAGCCCAAACTTTTTGATGGTGGATTTAGTCATTAGTTCATAGCCTTCCTAAAATGAATAATACATGGATATCTTAGCTGCAAAGAGAAAGGCATAGGATGCTACTGATGAAATGGAAAAATTGGGGAGGAGAGCGTGATTGAGGTGAAAGAGAGAGGTTTGGAGGGAGAGGGGAGGGGGGGATGGAGAGACTAATGTCTCATTAGAAGGCTTTCTCCTGCAAGGAGCAGGTGATTCATCGCCTACTAACGAGAGGGAAACCTCATCACATAAACATGTAACAGACAGACAGGCAGACAGACGGACATACAGGTGGATAGGCAGGTAGGCAGGCAGGCAGGCAGGCAGGCAGGCATGCAGGCAGGCAGGCAGGCAGACAGACAGACAGACATGCAGACAGACAGACATGCAGAAAGACAGGCAGTAGCTACTGTTGTGTTTAACGTCACGCCATCACTCTGTTCTGCTCCCTTACAGTCAAAGGAGCTCATTCAATCCCAGAGCCAGGGCAGCCTTTGTGCTAAAAGTCAAGCCATGGTTTCTGCAGTAAATCGTGTTGGAGCTCACTACTTACACTTGGCTTATTTTCACAGCACAATGAAAACATTTGTATTATTTTGCTGAATGGAGAGCACGTCGGTTCACACATGTTTTCATAGCGGCCTATGGAGAGATGGATTGGGGTTCTAATGCTAGGCGTGTCCTGGGCCATTAAATGTTACGTAACATCGCCCAGCGCTGAGTCTTCGCTGCACTCGACATCTCAAAGGGAGCCATTACTGTAACGCTGCACACAAGGACACACAGCTGATGTCAGTGTGTATAATACCGCTGTCAAAGGCGAGGGCGGCGCGGAATAAATAGGCCTGTGTTTGCTGTGGTGATACCGAGCAACAAACCCCGCTGGAGGGGGAAATCAAACTCAGATACCGAACGCGGACACACCTCCGACAGCGGTTCAAGACACGCGCTGAGACACATCGTATCTCTCGACATGGACGACCAATTAGGGAAAACATATTTCAATTTCTCCAATGACTCGTAAAGCGTTCCAGCCTAAAGTGTCTGAGTAAGTAGAGGGTTCCCCTCGGACATTCCGAATCGTTAATGCCACTTAGAAAATGGTTCTCTCAGAAACGTTAACCTGATGTGAACCAGTGAAGACTGCTGCTGGGCCTACGCTCAGAGGAGAGCGCTTTCAAATGGAAACACCCTTTCAGAGGGAATTGAGACAGAGCACAAACCGATAAATAAAGAGGACGCGCGAGAGAGAGAGGGAGGGGGGAGGGGGGGGGGGCAGAAAGAGAAATTGCGTTATTGAGAGAAGAAGAGAGAGAGGGGGGAGAGAGAGAGAAAGAGAGGGAGTGAGAAACAGAAATCTAAAGAGGGAGAAAGGAACAGAATAAGAGAGGTAGAGAGAAAACATTGAGAGAAAACAGGTGGTTCTGATCAATGACTGTGTAAATGTGCGCCAAGGCTTTGGTTGAACCACTGCATGGCCACCGGCAGCAGGGTGCCTCTGCAAAACTAGGACACACACACACACACACACACACAGCATTTGTTGGTCATTAACAAGCGAGGTCCTCCTTGTGGGAAAATTGGTCAAAGCAGGGAAGGGGCTTCGACGGCTGTCCTAATGTGACCCTAATGATGGAACAACGCCATAGATCCACAGAAACTAGAACCAGGGAGCTACTCTCTGACTGTTCTATTCGTTTCAGATCTATGATCTTAAGAGCGCCATTGAAAAGCTATGCATGCAATGAGTGGATTATTAAGGATGAGCTATTCAGTACCTGCAAAATAGTTTTTGGGGATGGGCTTTATTTTGAACTTAATGATAGATTATTCTCATATATAGCTCTATTGGTCAATTTACACATTGTATTTTTAAAAGAATGCCTCTTTCTATCGCTTGACAACAGAAAATGGACACAACTGAGACCGCATTGATGGAATCCCAATTTGATTAGTATTTGGAATTGGGGATTCTAACAATTTATTTTCTATCAAACTGAGTCTCAGAACAACTGTCAATTAATTATATGAAGCCAATCATATAATACTGTTTCATCAGGCAGCAGCCACAGAAACATTTGGTTGGAGAGAAGGCTGGACAAAACACTTTCATTCACTTATTACTGTCCCGGCACAAGGTCATGGCGCATGAGAGGCAAACTGCATAAATCCAAAATCACATGGTTGCCAGGAAGTCACGCAACTGATTCAGAAGGCAGCAACCATTACATCTTAGGCATAGAACACAAACATGAATCACTGCAGCAGTAGTTCACATTTTGAATTTCTCATTGCTGGGTAATAAAGGCTTTTAAATTAGTCAAAACAGTTGTTCTTTATTGGGGGGTTTCTTCTTCACTGACTCGTTGTCTTGGTTAATCATAAAGGGTTAAGGCTGATAGCCTATTTAGATTTCAGAACCTAAGTTAGTCTTACCCGACAAGGCGTGCTTTCTGTGTGGAGCCCGGTCTGCTCTGCCGCGTGCTGACTCTAGGTCGGTACTGTGGAGACTGATGGGAGCCAAGTTGTCTCGCGCTGCGGTGCGCACTTTTCGCTTGTGTTCTGAGCTGGTCCCACACCACACGGGCGCCTGTACCCTCCGAGCTGCCTGCTGAAGAGTCCCTCTGACAGTCACACATTCGAACAAGTGCAATGGCCAATGCCATTAAAAAAGAAATCCACGTTTTGTCCATTTTGGAATCAAATATAGGAAGTGCACAGTGCGCGCGCGTTATTTGTGTATGGCAGACAGACAAACAAAATTACACAACAAAACGCAGATATAAAAAAAAAAAAAAACTTGGATAATTAAAAAAGAAGTTCAATGTGGGGGCATTTTTCCCATGAATGCAGAAATCCTTCACTGTTCCTCATATTTCCAAGGTGCCTTTTCTAGGATGACTTGATTTTCTTGTTCAAACTTTCTAAACACCTCACTAAAATAAGCAATTCAATACAAGGGTACGTCGACAGACTTTCCTCAATATCAATTAAATCTGCGATGTGATAACGCTTTTATTATTTGAGAGTAAAGGGCGCAGAGAGCCGCACAGGTCCAGAGCTGCAGAGTTATCCTACTCGGAGGAACACAACGAAAGTTTGAATCGCGCTGCTTGCATGGATAGGACTACCTCCTTTGCTCTGAAGTCACAGGGGAGCTTTTCACCGATTGCAATGCCTGTTAAGAGGAGACTCCCCCTTCTCTCTTTTACTGATGCCCGTGTGCACTATCAAAATGAAGCACGCGGCACTCCCCCAATGCCCTCTATCCAATCCAAGCGCGTGTCCGCACACTATTCTGGCTCAATTGCATCATGCGACTTTGCAGAACTTTTGAGCGGACTTCCCTCCGCGGTTCCGCGTACATGAGTTTTGTAATTCCTCATATCTGCCACAATATTAAAGCTACGTTCACAGATGTCTGTATGCACACACGAACACCACCACACTCACTCAATCACCCACTCACAAAATGTATGTTATACATCATTGAATAGTATGTCTTCAGATATTGTATATGCATTGAACATTTTACAAGCCCTCAACATGCACTAGCCACCTCTAGGCAGATCGAAAATTAAACTTCGTAATAAGTAATTGCATGTTACAATATGTTTAAGTAGACGCTAGCTAAA